>JAUCBJ010005056.1:0-24375 GCA_032718475.1 Nemertoderma westbladi | reverse complement strand
AGGGAGAGAGACTCAGTTCCAAGGAGTCCCAACGGCCGCTCAGATAGACCGGCTGGGAATGGGGTTACTAGGTGGCAATACGGTGGGCTCGAACCGGGGAACTATAGGCCACTCCGCCTTCACTGACTGCATCGAGATCGAACAGGAGAGTCCCACCGGGGGGTAGGAGTAAGCAGCAACTGGGCCCGGAGGTCATCCAGTCCAGTAGTGGAAGACGACCTAGACGATTACCGATTCTACAAACCGAAAAGTGAAAGGTGAGTCAGTCATACAATATGGAACCAATCGTATATAACCTAAAAGACAAAAACTAGCTAATTAAATACCACGATTTTCCTTAAGCAAAACCTGATCATTAGTTTATCGCACGAAGGTATTCTATTGTAATTCTAACACATTTCTCTCGGTTTTTGCTAACAGCCTTGTAGATCCGATTGAACAAACATCCGATGTTGACGACAACAGCGTTACTCCCGCCATCCCAGATATTGATGAAGAGTGTTACATTACCAGGTTCACTGTTTTATTGGTGTCATGGGTATTAATTTATTTTTATATGAATAGCTTTTACCAAACCATGGCTTGGCTTTTGTTACTAAGTACCTTTTAGCTGACCTGGGATATTGCATGCGATTTTTGCTCGGTTTTTCCATCCTGCCTTTACTACATCCCTCTGTGACGACGGTTGAGATTGCATGGGGAAACTAGTTGGGCTGGATGAATCGATTTATAGTTGGGATTCTCTATGTAAAATATTATTTTGCTCCAAAATTAAGCACTTTAATAAATTATTATATCCATCATCCATCCCTATATATCTAGAAGAAGCGGTTAATTTGGAAATTCATGACTTGTTATAGGCAAACAAAAAATGGATCCATTATCATCTATAATTAATCACTATAAGATCACAACCACATCAATCATATGATGCAATATTTACACATAAACAATCCAATAGTAATAATCTGCATCAGTATTATTATAATAGTAAATAAGCAATTAATGCCGAACTATATATATTTATATGAAATAAAAGAAAAGAAAAGCATAAAAAGTTTAGTCTAATCCACATTGGACGCATGGGTTCTCGGTATGGGGTAGGGGGACATTATGAAGTCCCTCTGAGAAGTCGGGGGCCCCCCGGGAAGCAGTCCGATCTAACATCGAACCCACACCGACTATGGGGTTCAATTCCTTGCAGCCCCGCGGTGTTGCCAATTGGCAATCATCATAGGCGTCGTGAAGCTGCCTGAAGCTGATGGAGTCAGTCGTTGGGGGGGGGGGGTGGGAGGGGGGAGGAGTGATGGGAGTAGGTGGTTGCGAGGGGGGAGGGGGGAAGGAGGCGTGATGGGAGGGCAGGGATGACATAACGAAACGAAAGAAATTTCAATTTAGTTTCGTTTTCAAAATATTTTTTCGTTTTCGTGTTTACCAATTCGATCAAATTTTCGTTTCGTTTCATAAATTTTAAATTCGTTTTTCGTTTCGTTTAGTTTGGTTTTCGTTTTCTAAAATTATTTTTATAAATAAAAGTTTTAAATGTAACCCCCCCCCCCCCCATCCCAACGCCTTGATATTGTAATATAATTTAGTACTTCGGTACATTAATATGCGTCGTTTCGTTTCGTTATGCCATCCCTGTGGGGGGGGGGGGGGGGGCTGATAGTTTTAAATTAATGATACTGATTCTGTGCTAATTTGCACGCGATGGTGTAAGTTATAAATATTTCGCTATTAATTTTATAAATTTACTTTAGTTGGCCTTTTCTATATTGTTACATAATGAACTTGGTTTCCATCATACTTTGCGTGCGTCAGTCCCATACTTCCTTACAGTGTACTGTAAGTAGTGTGTGTGTGTTGATCAAATAGATTATCGTACTACTTGGAAGTGGCATAAATCGTTAGAAAACCAAAAGGGCCACACTGTGTAAAAATCTTAATTTGTCTAAAGGGTCTTTAGTATGTGACATAATTATTATTTACCCTGTATGTTTCGATGATACGAGACGAAATGTTTTGGTTTATTTTTGATGCAATCTTTGAGCCGATTTACAACTCAATAATGACTTACTTACGTTTGTGTTAACAACCGTTCCCCATTAATACGATCCCCATTTTATTACACCCTCTCTCTTTCATATTGTGTTAAAGACTTAGTTTCTTAACTCTTTGTTTTATATTTATTTCCTTATTTGTTTATGTTATTAATATCGGAGTATAATACGCGGCCATGTGTTGGATAATTAGTTAATACACTACAGGACACACTCTAAACTTATTATCTAACACTTATTATCGCTCATATTCATTCCCTACTGCATGACTCGCCCCACGCTTAGGAATACGTTTTGTAAACAAGTTTCTGTCATCCAGTCGTCAATATGTTAAATAATTGAAATATTTAATTTAATTATTAACTTTAATTCTTGATATAAACGGTTTGGTATTTCTGAATCGTTTTCTCTCCATCCCAACTTTATACTATATTGCAGGAGCCGAGATAGTATGCGGGGTTTAGAAGATCGCTCGTCGTGGGACCTGCCTCCTCCGTCCCAATGGTCCCAATCCCGGGACAACAGAGATTACAGCGACGCTTTAGATGACGGATTCGAGGTGAGTAATAATATATCTCAACCCAGTACACGGACGTATTGATTGCCTGGTTGTCTGTCAGTGAGTAACTTGGTATTTACTCAAGTGGACACAATATTTCCACTTGACTTTCCTCACCTTATTAATTAATAATAACGTAACTGGTAAAAACTTTTCTGCCTGCCGTTTTGAATGGGTTGTATTTTATCCCTTTATTTTATATAATTATTGCTGTACCGAATCTATATTTTGTATTCAAGTCTATCACAAAAATCCAGGTAAACATGTTGAGCTTGGAAGATAAATTGAAATGTTTTCGATTCTATAGGACTTATGTAACAACATATTCATTGAACAAAATAATATATTCATTCGCATGATCAACTTAAATTACCTTGCGGAGTTTAGAGCTGCTTACAAAATTGATATTTTGACAGACTCGAATTTAATTCAAAAATTGTGTGTTTGAAAATTTAATTCCCATCTGTTAGCGTTTTTGATGAATCCTCCTGCGGGCTTTGCACCTTAGAGTTATTCGGACCATAGTTCCACCGTTGATGGATCTCTGACCGGCTTTTTATCACATACTCACGTAGGTGATCCGTACTTCTACAACTGATCGATTCAACGACCGTCCCACCCCCGGTACCAAGTCAGCACGTTCTACTTACACCGGGGATTCCAGCAACGAAGCCCAACAGCGATTCACCAATAATAAATCAATATCTAGCGAACAATTCTTCAACAAAACAGATTCTGTAAGTATCTCCTCACTCATTCTTTAGGCATACTCTGCCCAACTTCTGGAATTGAAAGTATGCCTTTCTCAATTTATTAACAAGTTGAGCGCCAAATGTGCACCGGTGTGTATCTCTAACATTCCCGTTAGTGCGGACCAATAAGCACCCAATCGGATAGAAAGTGCGGTTTGAGCACCGGTGCGCATTCCTTGTGCACTCCTGAAATACGGGAGGGAATAATATCGTGTTTTCCTGTAGTGCGGATGTGTATAGTGACGTAATGAGTCATTTTTGATAAAAAATGACGTCATATCTGGTTTCCATGCCGTCAACTTATGTCACAAACGGTGCTCAAATTCCAATTTGTGTCAAATGTTATTCTGAACACTGGAGCTCAAATACGAGGTCATTGCAGTGTTTTAAAGTATCAGGTGTAATAATCAATATCTGTAATATGATACAGATATTGATTATTATTAATATTAAAAGATTTGGTGGGCAAAACTTATATATTCTCTTGCAATATAATAATGTAATAAAACAAGATAGACAGACAAATAAAGAGCAGACAGAAGATAACGGACAGTTGATAATCGCATAGGTTATAGTCATATTTGCGGTGACACGGGCATTTCAAATAAAAATAGCAGTGCAAATAAATGTAGCCAGACTTACGGCATCAAAGTTTTTGCTGTGACGGACAGACTAACAGACAAACAATGGACGGTTTAAATGTCCGTAAATAGTTGCATTGATCTTTATAAATTTGAGAGAAACATCAAAATCCGATCCAAAACTAAAACTAATATAAACCAAAAGGATCTCATATACAAATTGGACTATTTTGCAATACTTCATTAGTGGTTAACTCTATGGACTGGAAGTATAAATAGCTACAGAGATGCAGTTTTTTGTAGAATTATTGCATAATGATGAGGTATAACATGATGACAGCCGAAACAATTAACATCAATGATTAAAATGAAGTCAAAAAAATGAGCACGGATGCGCCTATCGCACTTCGGGACATGTAACGGTATGTGCACCGGTGCGCAAATCGCACTATGTGTCAAAACCAAGGAATTTATGTTCGCACTAGCAGGAATGCCATACAATGCGCACCGGCGCACATAACGCATTAACGGACCAACATGTGGTTTTGCTCCCGCGCTTAACGTGTTAAGCCTTGCTCCTTTGTTGTTTGTTTTTATGTAACTAAACGTAGTTTTTGTAATTTATAGAGGATATTTTTATACTTTTCTTTAGAGCTCTCTAAAAATGTTAATTATACATTTGAAGACCTCAGAAGAAAGTTACTAAGTCAAGTCACTTTTTCACCGAATTAAGATAATGTTACAATGGCACCTTGCCCCGATTTTTGTCACTAAGAGTTTATAGGAAAATGTAACAAGTTAACTTACTTTGGAGGAATTTATGAATTCGCTACTTATTGATCCAAACATGCTTTATGGCTACTTTCTGATGAAGCCATAGCTGATTGTATAATGGCTGCTCATGAAAGTTAAGTTTGTACTTCACAACTTTAAACGCAAAATATCAAAAATCTTAAAATTCCGAAAGGTTACATAGGTACCTCTTAATGTTTTAAGGTCTTAATTTCTGTTGTGTGTTAACGATATTGAAATCACATTGTGTTTTTGGTAGGTTCTTCTGGTCCTTTCGTTAGTTTCTTTAATTTTCTATTTTCCAGTACGAAACCTCCGACAACAGTGCAACCTCCAAGTTCTCGACCAGCTCGAGTATATCGAGCGACCAGTATTTCGGACGAGAACCGGCGCATTCTCGACGAATGAGTGCCCCAGTTGCGCCCGATATGAGCGAGGTGAAGGCCAGCATGAAGCAGGGCGTGACGCAGGTTGCGGGACGTCTGTCTAAGATGGCCACCGGCGTAATGCAGACAATCCAAGACAAATATTATTAGGTGACCCACTGTAATACCAATAACCACCAAACAATTAACTCACTTCCTCGTGAACTTGTAAGGCTTTGGGTTAAAGCTAATTTACTCTTTGGTTCGCTGTTTTTGCCTGAACGAATATTGGTGCACCCTTAGTTTGAATGTTACGGGTATTATATTCCATATTATATATATCGGGTATTTTTGTGGTACTTATTGAATAAATGTAATTGAGTTGAGTTATTAATATTTTTATTAGTGTAAAATTTTCTAAGAGGTATCTGAGACATGTATTGTACCTCATTAAAGCGCAGAATGAGTCCCGGCTCAAATAGACTAAGAAGCAAGGCATGGAAATGGATCGTCTGGCTCACTGGAGGCCGTAGATAACAAAGATACACCCCACAAGAAATGAAAACAAATAGTGGTGCCAGTTCCCAAGAAGGGCAACCTAACACTCTGATTCTAGGGTTCTTTTCGGGGGATCTCATTGATCTCGATTGCTGCAAAGCTATACAATAGAATTATATTACTACTACTACGATCGGCATGCTGCATTGCAGCTGCATTATATATATTACATATATATTGAGAATGCTGTGCCGGCTTGTCGACCAAGTTGCGCCGTCACAACTCCCTATCACCCACGACATCAGCAAAGTCTAGATCAGTTAGGTACTTTGCTGGATTTCCTCTACTTCTGTGCCAGTCAATCAATTAATCAATTTATTAATGAATTTTTTTTAATTAATTTAAGAATTATAGTATTTCATAATTCTATTAAATCGCATCAGGGATCCCAATGAGAGACTGCTCCGTGGAAATCAGAATGGGTTCCGTAAAGGTCGTGGGACCATGGAGCCCATTTTGGCACTTAGAAGGATAATTGAAGAGTTAAAAAAATTATAAGGACAGACATCTTGCTGTTATCTTTGTTGACTTTTTTAAGGCTTTCGATTCAGTCTACTGGCTCAATAAGTAGAGGAAATTCAGCCAATTACCTTACGGAACAGGCTGCTTCTATATACATGTTGGTCTATTTTTTAACTCCAAGAAGACGAAGTTTTTCACAGTTGACATTGTTCGCGAAATGTGGCGGGGCAATTTACGATGCGTAACTGCAATGTAGCAAATTCGATTATAGATCTAGACATATCTGAGACACATTGTATCTGCTATCTGAGAAAGTAGAAAAACTGCCTAAATGCATATGAAACTTTTATTAAGTAACCAGTTAAGTAGGAATTGTAATTCTAAAACTCTAGATCTGCGTTTCAATATTACTAGAGTGAAGATAACATTAACAACTTTCTAAAATTAACAATAATGATCTAGAAATAATCACAAACATCATTATGGTTTTGAATCCCAGTTTCTATGCCCTAATAGTGCTGGATACTGTTCATCCATTTGCACTCTGATACGATGATGAGCCTGTCTCGCTAGAGATATCACCCATATCTTTGCGATACACAACATTGCTTGTAGCCCCGCTATTAGGCATATGACAGAAAGCCATCTTGTTGTTAAGATATGGAATGGTAGGAAAAGGTTCCCTATCAGTCTTGTTTGCCAGTGTGGTTTTATTCTGGTAAACAGATGGGTGGTGTATTTCATCTACATCAGAACGACATTTTATGTAGCTGTTAATCGATTTATCATTCTGTATGACATGATTGTCAGGTGTGTCGTGATGCGGCACATTAATGAGAGGGATATTGTTGCCATATATAGGCCAACTTTTGCCATCATTTTCGAAACTCTTATCACAAGTTGGTTGTCGGTTTCTCGAGAGAATGTTAGGCATTTCCAATTGTTGTTTATTATTAAAGGTTTGGCCAAAATTGTCACTTCCTGGCTGATTGTCATCAACACTTCTATGTTGTTCGTTATAACACCTGTATTTATAAATATTGTTTTCGGATGCTGAATGACACATTTTTGGATAACCAAAATGTTCACCGTCTCGACCGGTGGATTCCGGTAGACTGTGATAAGCTTCTTCACTAGAACTATCTCCAAGCCCATTGTTAGTTGTAAAGTAATTCACAAGACTGCTTAGCTTTGGTCCAGGGGCTTGTTTGTGTTCCGAGGCATCATAAGAATAAGAACAAGGTGAATTGAATGCTGTGTATGATGGGCAGTTCGGAGATAAGGAAATATTTTGTTGATGGCGTTTTGCATTTTGTTGATCACCATTTTGGTTTCTCCCACCACACATTGCATTTTTAAGTTCATGATCTGGAAACAAACACCTTTTCATTTCATTATGAATAATTCCAGCACCATTTAAACTCCTTTCCGAACATCTGCATCCCTCCTCTTCAACCATTCCAGATAATTCGGAGTCGATGTTTGGAGATTCCCAACCAAGCGTACACCGTACGCAGGAACATCTCGTGCTAGTCGATTTGATTGAAGGACAATCTTGGGTGAAGGAACTGCTGAAATTCATTGCGGAATTGTGACAATGTCGGGTGTCGTTTGAAACAGAGGTTTCAGGACTCCAAAAGCTATAATCGCTACCAGTCTCATTATTATCAATTTCTGGGCTAGAAGACTCAGGGATAATTTTTGCTCCTTTGTGACAATTAGTTTCAATATTTTTGTCATCGCGTAATGTATCTGAAATCAATGAATGGGACAAATCTTTAGTTGATCTTGTTTCGATTAATTTAGTATTTGTGTTGACTATCTCTTCATTTTTTTGTTTTTCTGACTGTTTTTTCTGGTCAATACTTTCTTCCTCACCATTTCCAGCTCTAGACGTACTCTGCTGACAGTCTTCATTTATTGTAACTTGTGATTCGTTCTCCTTTACAGGGCCAATATTTGACCCTATGGTCATATCGTTCGATTTGCCTATGAGGATACTTAGCTGGTGCGATATTTTTCTCGCAATTTCAATCATGCAGTCAAGCGCCGACTTATTGACCGCAGTATTTTTACCTCTACTTGTTGGATATCGCACTACTTCTTCATCCCTGAAAGAAATCTTCTGTGGAGTTTCCGTATTATTTTTGTTCCGGTATTCCAATTGTTTGCTGCAGGTTTCCTTGTCCATTTCAATGTCTTTATATATTTCTTGTTTATCAATATGTTTATGACATTGGGGGTTGTTAATGTTCTCTTCTAAGCTAAACGCATTGTTTTGAATTGTTGTACTTGTAACAACCTCCTCTGGGATTATAAAGCGATCGTCTTTTTGGAAATTGTTTTGAAGAATTTTACCTTTATCAAAGTCATATTTTTGGTTTTTTGAGTCCTTACTTGGTTCATCGCATATTACATTTTTACCACTTACTCTTTGTTCCAGTTTACTGTGAATCGTTTCACTTTGTTCTTCGGTATCATTATCTTTCACAAAAGTAATATTTTTATTTTGATACGGCATTACTTTCTCAGTACGGTATGTTTCAACAAGTTTTGTTTGTTCCGTAACTGATCCGTTTAAGTAAAGATTGTTTTGGGATGTATTTATATTGTTCAGCCTATTTGTATCATGATAACTACGATAATTATCTTCCATATTGATAGTTGACATGGAAGTTGGTTTTTTCCTTGGCAGAATTTCAATTGAATCACAATTCGCGGGGTAGTAGAAATTAGATTCACTTGATTTGTCTTCCATATTGTTCCTCTGGGAACTTTCATTTCTATCAGGATGTCTTGTTTTGTAGAAACTAAATTCGCTTGTAGTTTTAACAAGTTTTTGAGATGGGCGCAATTGTTGGAGCACATTTGCTACACTAAACTTTAATGTAGGATCTGTATTCAAAGAAACATGCTGGGGTTTCCAACTTCCTGACGACTCTAACACACTAATATCGCTCTGTAATTTAAGACTCATCCTTGACCATTTGTCTCGGTTATTGCACCTGATGACACTAGTTGCGCTCTTTGCTTTCCGTATTTCATTGTATGAGTCCACCCTACCAAAAGATTGGTTGTAAGCGACATTGTTATCACTCCTTGAAGGTGCAATACCTGACTGGGTTTGGCTGACCCAACCTGACATGTGCTTCTTGCCTCCCCAGAACCATCCATTTTTTGTTTTATCATTGTTCGGCAATGGGAATGAAGACGTGCTCATATCATGGTCGGAGCTAGTTGTGCTGCTACTTTGATCTACAAATCGGGAAGTGTCGGATGAGTAATTAGCTGTGAACGAAGTCGAAAATTTATCTGAATTACTGCCATTTAGTGGGAAAAAGGAGACGCTACTTGCTTCTAGGTTTTCTATTAAGGGGGTGTCACTATGATGTCTAGGTGTGGTGGGACCTTCGCTAGTCTTTTTACTCTCTTCGTTGCGTTTAAACGCATTGAACGACTCAGACGATGATTTGGCGCTTACTTTAGAATTAAAACTACAGCTGGGATCACCAACAGGACCGGTTTCATTACTTCTCCCTGTGATTGCAACTCTAGTTTGCGATTGGTTGCGCTCAGGTAATAAAGTGGTTGGTTCTGACGTACTTTGTTTATTTACCACTGGATCGACATTTTCGTTCTCATGTATACCTAAATTATTCGTACGTCGCGAGTTGCCATAAACTCCGTTCGCTCCATTTGGTTTCGTATCTGAAATTTTGTTGTATTCTGGGTTTGCGGCTGGTAAACGACTCGATTTGCTTCGCTGCGAGAAATTTGTCCACTCTGCAGACGATACCTTTTCAAATACTGGGGAACTAAATTTAAAAACTGGCAGTGGGGTAGACAAACTGAAGTCATATAGGGGTCTCTTTGCTTCATTGGTTTCAATTATATCGCTATTTTTGCGCTTATTTGAGAATCGGCTTCCTTCATCTGGGGATAGACTGCATCTGTAAGGTAAGCCATCATCAGATCTGGGAACATGTTGATTTAGACCAAAGATATCAGAGGAACTGGTTAAGGATATTCCACTGGTTCTTTGCGAATTCGCAGTCATTGCTTTAGGATGATAGGACCACCTTCTCTGGAATGATTTCTTTGATCCTAAAATTAATTTAACTATATGTAATTATTCTATTAGCTATTTTGAAAATATTCTAGCAAATTATATAGTTAGTTATTAAAATAAAAACAAAATGTTGTAGAAATAATGTGTTGTTTGGGAACTCTATACTTCACTTGCTAATTTTTATCTTGAAAAAAAAAAACGTTCTAGAACTATACTACTGTAATATGTTAGCTATTTATTAATAGAAAAATTATTGAAAATTTCTAGATCACATTTTTTTGTTGTGGGTAAATTTTTTAAAATTTTCAATATTTGTTTTACTAGCTAGTAGGCCTACTATAGAAAAGCCAGCAAGCTGTAAACTAAACTGCCAAACTTTAACTTGATTGTCACTTTTTCCTATAACTAATACCTCTAATTCTATAAAGAGGAAGTTTCGTTATAAAAACGCTACCATCCATAAATATTGATAGCTACCATGATATTATTGTATTACAACTAAATACAATAATAACTATTTAATATCAATAACTAACTGTTATATAAATGTATTAATGGGGCGGGACTCCATAGGTAATTCAGTACCTTGGGTACTACAACACTAATGATGTGTGTATCTCTTTAACATTACAGATCTTTGGAACTTAGTTAATAATTTTGTACTTATCACAAACAACTGAGGAACATCAACAAAATTACAACAAAATACTAATAATTATTAATTACATATTATATAACTACATTATTCTAGAACTCAGTATACTATAGTATCAACTAGCAAGCCAGGCGAGCTTCGCGCGCTATACAAACATACATACCTACACAATTTGAGCTTTAGATATATAGAAGTACATATCTGGGGAAAATTCCCTCTGGTTCAGAATAGCCATTAACACATATCCCAATGAGAATAGAAATAAATTAAAATGTTGAGGGTCTTTAGCTGGTGATATCTTTATTTAATATAATATAACCAGCTAAAAAGACCCTCAATATTTTTATTCTTAAATTGTTACTTTTTCGCTCGAATTTAGACCAAAATCGTGAGAAAAAGTTGCACTTTTTCCTTAGGGAAAAAGTAACCCATAAGATTGCATTGATTTTACTTTTTCCCGGCGAAAAAAGTAAAATAAAATAATTTTGGGGAATTTCTTAAATTTTATTAAATATAAAATAGTGCGTCTGCGTGTAGTGTCTGCGCGGCGTACTCCAAAACGGAACTGAATATCCAATATGTTGTTAAGCGACTCTCTAGTTACGTAATAAATATTCGAGAACACTAAATCATTTAACATTGAGTAAGGCAACATCGAGAGTTGAAGAGTTAAATAATATGAATAGCTGTAACTATGGAAGCAATACAGTAAAATACTACAGTTCAATTTATTTTGTACCACTATATCGCTCTATATTTTATTAAAGAATTTAGCAACAAAAAAGTACCAATTTAAGAATAAAATTTCGTATTACATGGGGAAAATACATAGAACATTTTTTTTTCAATATTCTCTCGTTCCTTTATTAACCTCGCTGACGCTCGGTAAATATTCCTCGAGAATAGTAAAAAAAAATTCTACTTTTTTTCCCATGTAATAAATAATTATATTTTATTTCTATCTCCCATAGACTATACATCCATATTATCTTCGCTAGTTAATAATATTTGTTGTTCATGCAAATTTGTCACAGGGTGTTGCTTTGCTTTACACTTGGGTCTGCCTGCAACCATTAAAAGCCAATTATTACAGCATAACACATAGCCATAACGCTTCGCGCGCCTGGCTTGCTAGTCTACTGTAGTATTTATAGTATCTATTAATACTGTAGATACTACTGTAGATACCACTGTAGATGCTCACAAATATAGCTTGGATTGTCAAGCTGCAGTTGATAATGATGTGTTTCACTAACATTAATTAATTTTAAAATATAATTGTCCTCTATTTGAATATCTTAATTTTGCTCTAAAGGGAGTGAAATGACTGTTTCCCGTTACGTTTTTATATCGAATATATATTATTTTATTTAAAAACATTTAAAGACCGTTGTATACCGGTGATATTATGATTTGATTTTCGGTGTGTTGAATTCATCGTCCTATCTATTTCGGGTCGTATTTATTGTAGGTCTCGTAAGCCAATAAAGCCAGTTACATTTATTTAATTCAAAGTAGGTTCGCTTATTTTAGAAAGAATGGGCGATATTTCGCGTAGTCCATGTGACACAATAGGGTTGATCTTTTAAGTGGAATAAGGATAGAAGGTATATTGGAGAAGGAAGGAGTAGTCTGGAACGTGATCCCAATGTATTTGTATGAATGTATAGGGCCTATAATTAGAAACCCTCAGATTCTAATTTGAAACAAATTGGAAATCCAACGGAATCATTCCAGCACCTAGAGCTTTCTAGCACAGGACCTCACCACCATGGTACAGTATAAATGCTAATGCAATCGAGTGACGTCACTCGTGCGAGCTTCCTGAGAGCCCCCCCCCCCCCCCCCGCCCCTATCTGCGTCAGACCGGTATAAAAATTAATTTTCTATAACTATCATTAGCACAGCACATATAGTTGAATTACAATAACTCTCTCTCATGTTACGTATTTCCATTGCCTCCATATGCATACTGGTATCTACTGTATTATGCTGACCAAAGTTCGAAACCTATATATGAATGTGAACAGGAAAACAGTGCTATAATATATAGCTTATTACATTAATTATTTACACTATCAATGATTAAATGGTTATTTACTGTATTTATTTTGTCTACATTACACGGAATCATCATACATACACCTCGGGTTTAGTAAAACAAGTAATTGCGGAAATAAACACTAATATTATTTGTAGCGACACTGTATTTTGTCATTGTTGTAATTATTAACTCTACATTTTACATAAAATCGATGTAAATTTTAGTTATAAGTTTTATTATACGTTAATACGATGTTAAAATTTTAAAACATTGATGCTTTAGAAACTGAAAAATCTTGTACATTGAAACGCCCTTTTTCTCAATTACTATGGAGTTGTCGTCCAAAACAGATAGAGGTAACAGCACCTCCAGCACGGCTAACATCATCACCGATTCATCTTCGAGTGCGGCGGGAGGATCTGTGGAAGTGAGCGCGCTTTCTAACGACGTCGCTGGTGCGGGTCAGCAACCACCGCCACCGCCGCCACCAAGAAGCCCTTTCTATCAACGCGTCTTCATAGACATAAGCGTGGTCAACATTTTCTTTGCCTTGATTCTATTTACTTTCGATTTAGTTAAACTCAGTTACAAGTGTGAACTGAATAAAATTGGCTTCTCCGTTTGGGGAGGAATTTGTTCAGCAGTGTTCGCAACGGCGATTGGGTTGCTGCAAACCCGATTAGCTAGAAATTACCTCGACTACATCTTCGGCTCTTTTACCGATATCAGTTTGTTTGTCTTCTACGTCCTACATTGCGTTATCATCTTGAACTTTCTCGGGAACACGGCGGCCAACTACCACACTTCCTCTGCCGATCCGAATCAGCATTGCTCCGATATGGAGTTGGTTATTGTTGTGATTTGGGGAGCCGTCGCTGGCTTGTCTCTCTCTTACATTGTTGTAGCGATTCTTGAAAAATTCCGCAGTAAGAAAAAAAAATTAGATGAAAAACCATTGCGTATAATATTTGTTGACAATCCAGTTGAGGTTTCGGACTAGTTATTTGAACTTGTAGGAATAATAGTTACTAATACAGTTGTTAAGCTCAATATTTAGGCGACCTAGTAAATAAACGTCACCAGTTTGTTTTCGATGATTGAAGATTGACAATGTGATTTAAAATAAACTTTCATAATTCAGGGGTGAAAATTATGACTTTCTCAAGGTGTCATTCAAAATGTTTGGATCTAAAGATGTTTAAAATGTATGTAAGCCTATTTTAGTTAATAAATATTAATCTAATCTCTATTATAATGGTAACCATATTTATTCTGCTTTTTACCAATAATTTGTATAAATATGTACGGTATACAGAGCTAAAGATGGGGTAGCTAAGTTGGTTGAGCGCCGGTCCAGCAATCTATTGGTTTTAGCTGTAGGTTCGAGCCCTGTCAGGGTCCACTGATCAGCACCATTTATATTACTGGAGTAAAACAAGGTATAGGAACAAAGCGGCCCACCCCTACCCTCGGGTATCAACTATCGAAAGAGGAGCTTCCGTTAAGAGTTCGTGAAATGGACTGTATAGGAAGGAAGTTGAGGTGAAAACAAGTAGAGATCTATGAGAACTGCTGGAACTATATATTATATCATTAGAATCAGTTAGAAGTTAAAATATATCACAGAAATTGCAGAAATACTATTTACAGATGAAAATGCTTCTAAAAATATAAAAACGTTTACTGTTGTAAAAGTCACGGGCTTCCGCAAGCAGAAGGTGAAGGTGCAATAAGGTGAGGAAAGTGACAAAACCGGCCCTTTTATAGCCAGACATTATGCAAATCGGGATCGGAACGTTCTGAAAGCTGATTGGCCGTAGCTCGTCCCAGATTGGTCGGAGGTACTGGTTGGCCAAGCAGTTACGGTTCGATCCTATTGCACCTATGGGCTGGCGAGGGGTGAGGTCGATGACATGGGTCATGTGACATGAAACGTATCAGCGTTTGGCAAACCAAACGCGACCCCACTGGACAACCTATACGGTTCGATCTAAAAGCAGATATAGAAACGTATCGGCGTTGGGCAAACCAAACGTGACACCACAGGACAAACTATACGTTTGGATCCTATTTACAAATGAATGTCTGTGTGTGAGACTCAAACGCGATCCCACTGAGAAACCCCACACGAGATTATTCACAGACGCATGTCAGTTTGGGTTCGTTGTTACTATTATTTATACCGGCAGCTACTATAATGGTCAGCTATTTGAATGTAGACAAAATTGTACGAATCTGGATCTTGCAGATCAATCACGGTATCTTTTTTAATCATTTTATAATAAATCATAGACTAAGTGGATAACCAATAGTTTTATTTTATAGCAAAATAGAATACTTAATTGGGGGTTGGGGGGGGGGGGGGGGGGGGGGGATTTTCGCCCCTTTCAAAAGTTCCCTGTATGGGACCCCCCCAGCATGCGTCTATCCCCACTGCCTTATTGTGCAAGATAACGCCGGCCACCGAAATGCAACCGCCACTCTAGCAACCGCTAGCGTAGTAACCCGTTACTTTACGTGCGTCCGTTGTCTACCACACACACTTCTAATCCAACAAGACCCTTCCCAGTGGCAGTTGTTTTACCGAGGAGTGAAGGGTACAGGGTCCATCAATAGCTCTGGACAGGATGGCAGTTAATTCCCGCTTTGCTTACGCAGGTGGACAATAAATATCAATATTACCAAATAATATATGTATTATTTAAGTATTATTGTAAATAAAGATTGATATACACTTACCAACAAATAATTTGCCCGGACGCTACCACCCGTTCCTCCTGAATTGCACTAACTTAACTAGATAATACGGCCATATTGGACTATGTAATAGTTGAAATAATAAACAATGGAGGGATGTAAATATTATGTTTGACTGTAAAATAGGTTGTAGGATTAGAATAGCACAAATATTTAATGATAATTTCTGTAACTGTCTGAACCAAATATGTAACAAATATGAGTAAGCTACCATCCCTCCAAACTAAACCAACAGAGTCAACCGAATAACATAACACACATTTTACTTCCAAAAGGTCCGGTGATTTAGGCACCTTTGCTATTGTCATCTACCACATCCCTAGTCAATGAGTTGCTAGCTTGTGTTATCTCCGTCCACATTCGTCCAGTCATTGCTGGTGCCGCTATGCATGCCTTCAACAAGAAGGGCGGGGGATCAGGCCCATAGCGGTCGGATAGACCTGGCGCCGTTAAACTGCTAAGTATGCTTCTGGTTCAGCTTCTAAGAAATTTGCCACCATATTTGCCCCACTCCAACTAGGGTTTAGTGTCCCTGTCACCCTCAATGAGAAACTCGAATACCTCCAACAGTTTAGAGTACGACTTAATCTACTTGGACACTATGATGCATGCATTCTTCCTTCTTAGAACTGCCTGGCGATGCCTAAGCTAATGTATACCCTAAGGACATATCCTGCCTTTACTTCTCCCGACCTGATTGGGCGCATCGACAACTGCATTAGGGAGACACTTCAAGATGTGACCAACATGTCCTTGACCACTGACTGCTGGACGCAGGCTTGCCTGCCTTGTCGGTTCGGGGGCCTCGGTGTACCATCTGTTAGGCTGACAGCCCCAGGTGCTTACCTCGCCTCAGTACACCGCAACCACGAACTAAGCTCTGCTATCACTGGAAACTTGGATGAACCTTTGTTCCTTCGAGCAGCCGTCGAGTTATGGGAATGCTACTCACCTTCCTTCGATATTCCTGAGACACCAAGCAACCAAAGATCTTGGCAGGACCCAGTATCCAAATCCCAACTGGCATCACTAATTTCATCTAGTGATAATAGCTCTGTTTCCCGCCTTAAGGGCTGCAAAGCACTTGGTTCTGGTGATTGGTTGAATGCCATCCCTTCTGTACCCTTGGCCTCCGCCTTGCCGATGAACAGTTCGGTATGGCTGTTGCTCTCTGTCTTGGCGCACCTGTTTGCTCTTCCCACCCTGTGTGTGTGTGTGGCGGCGTCGTTGATGCTTCAGCCAGCCATGCCTTAGTCTGCAAGTTTGCCAAGAGCAGACACGCACGACACCGCCTGTGCAGGGCACCATCTACCGTGCTCTCCAATCCGCTGAGGTACCCGCCACCCTTTAACCAGTCGGGCTCAGCAACGACAACGACCTAAAGCGCCCCGATGGAGCCACTCTGCTCCGGTGGTCAAACGGCAAAACCCTCGTGTGGGACTTTACCTTCACTCATCGCCTTGCCGCCTCATACTCAAATTTCGCTCGCTTAGATGGCTCATTAGTCGCTGAATTGGCAGAAGGACGGAAGCTTGCTAAGTATTGAAGCTTTGCCAAAGACTACTTTGTCCAGCCTGTTGCTGTGGAGACGCTTAGGTCCTTGTCATTCCTTCGGCAGTTAGACCACCGCTTGGAGATGGTCAGCGACAACAAGAGGTCTACGCAATTCCTGCGTCAACGTCTTGGGATTGCAATCCAAGTCGGAAATGCCTCCTACATAAAGGAATCATTCAACCTCCCCGAGAACCGCTGATACCGGGAGACCAACAGGGCACCTTAATCCTATCCTCTCCTCCCTCATTATTTTAATGTTCTTCGCCCTATGCTATGCATTTTTATTAATTCGAAACAAATATTCAAATTATGTAGTACAATCAGTGTTTTTATTATTATTTAATAATGTTTTACCCATCGTGCTTGTTTTGTGGGTGGTGTAAAATTACATTTGATTTTTATTAACTTTAATTATTTTGATTAAAATCAGCTATTACATGAAATATATTTTTTTTTTCGAAATTCCATATGATAAATCTTAAAGAACTGCCGAATCCCTTTCGAATGAGCCTAAAATCATGAGATTGGATTGAAAAATGGCGGAGGAGTAGTGTTTTGAAAATGAAAAATGTCTTCTGAGATAATTGCCTTTAAAGTTTGAACCTTCCCGCGCAAAAACTGTCTGTTAATATGTAAGAATGTATGTCAATTATGTCAAGCAACAAGAAAGCACAAAACTATGCTAAGATTTTAGCTATTGGGGTTTTCCTGGTCTCTGATTTCATTTCTGAGGTCAGTTTTCACTTTTAATGATATCTAGTTAGACTGTCTGTCGGTCTTTCTGACTATCCGACAATCTGTCCGTCAAATATAAATAAGAAAAGGGCACACCGTCTAGCTAAAGGTTTATCTCTAAGGGTTTTCCTGAATTCATTTCGTGAGTCAGTTTTAACATTTAATCACCTCCAAATTGTCTGTTTGGCTGTCGGTTATATTATGACGGACAGACTGACAGGCATACAGACAGAAACGACAAGGCCAAATATGAATAATGACATCAGAAATTAAGTCACCGACCCCTAACACCCATATACGTAATATTTTAGACAAGATAGTATGCTTTTTATTGATGGACAGATATACTGACGGACAGAACGACAGACAATCGGACAGACAGCCTAATCTCAAGACGTAAGATAGATCTTGCTAAACAGTTTTTAAATTTGGAATATAGATAAAAATATGTTCTAGATTAAATAATAAAAACAATTTTAAAAAAAATTCGAAAGGGTGCCCCCCCCCCCCCCCCCCCCCCCCTCCCCATTCACTGCTTTCCTCAACACAGTCAACAGTAATGTTGCAAGTTTTGTAAAGCTTAATAAATTAGTTTAAATCAATCCACTCGCAAAAAAAATTTATTTGAAAAATTATTTTTTAGTTTTTAATTTCCGCGGGTTTGCCAAATTTTCCTTTTTTTTCTATTGCCGGATCTCAGTGCTGGAAATTTTTATTAAGCAAGCCGTAGTTAAATGGTAAATATTTGCCGTACCATAAATTGAAAAATTTTTCACCTGGTTGCATCATGGTTGTTTTTAAAATTACATTTTATGTAATTTAGGTCTAGTTCGTTGCTTTTTCGATCCTGTTTGGTCCAGATTCGTGTAGATAATATCCATACTTATCAAGAAAATAATATAAGGGAAAGGAGCAGGTTAGGGTTGCAGTGGCGCTATTGACATTCGTTAATTGTTTTCTTTAGGAAGATAACGGATAGCTTTATAATGGACAGTCCGTTTCACACACACATTGGACAATGATTATACAACGTAAAATTAAAGTCAATTAGGCAGTTAATCCAAAAATTATTTTCAATTAGGCATAGAGATACAAACATTTATGACCCGCCCAAAATTAAAGCCGGCCTGGGTGAAGGCGGAGATATCCCAAGAATTTATCGATCCCCGGATGTCGCCATATATCTCGTAGACGTCTTCGTAGAGAATCACGACGTCCTTCGCCATGTCTATGGCGAATTTCAGACACTTATCGGCGGCAAAGCAAGCGATCATGTCTGCAGACAGGGCCTCTAACGATTTGGCGATGTCGGTTTCTCCGCAAATTAGGAAGGCCTCGTATAAATCGTATATAGTTTTACCTAGAAGCGCCAATCCCGTATATATTTTACGGTCTTTAAACGATGTAACGGCTTGCTCGAATGTAGCCACGGTTTTTTCGCCATCCTTTACGCACTTGATAAAACTTTCGTTCTTTCTTCCCAAACCTGTATTTATCCCTTTAAAAAGTTGAACCCATTTCTCTTCCTTGGAATCGTTAGTGCATTTAATTATGGTGGAAATAACGCTGACGTAGTTTCTATTTACGAGGTATCTGACGTCATAGGGGCCA
The DNA here is from genome assembly GCA_032718475.1 of Nemertoderma westbladi. NCBI lineage: Eukaryota > Metazoa > Xenacoelomorpha > Nemertodermatida > Nemertodermatidae > Nemertoderma > Nemertoderma westbladi. The sequence goes on along the minus strand of JAUCBJ010005056.1, from coordinate 4,821 downwards.
TCGGGTAGGAAGGCTCTCATCTCGACGCTACCGCTTGGAACAGCCTCTGAGGCTGGATTCTGTCCCCCTTGAACGTATTTATAGTTGACGTACTTCTCATTGGATGCCCCACTGGGATAAATTCCTATCCAATCAGAATTAACTGCTTCGTCTATCGGAATTGACCAATGGACAGTGAAGTTTCCTCCAAAACCAATTGTAGATTTGTCTAGAACTATCTCACTGGGTTGAGTTATTACCCCAACAGATAAACCACTACCTTGAAGTACATAGGCGCTCCACCAACCAGAATCACTTTGTACTAAACGCGGCAAATTTGAAATTGGAAGGCGTGACTTAATGGCTTGCCAGTCTTTCCAACTTCCATCCCTTTTCAGCTGGTAGGAGTACCACAATGTGCCGTGAACATCGACTGTAAACAATTCGTTCCCTCCGTGTACGTTCCTCCCGGACGTTAGCGCGTTTATCGGCGACCCAGGACTCGGGTAACTGTTAGCTAATCGCTCCCAAGTCCACCAGGTGCACCAACCCCATGGGTTGTCGACTCCATCGCAGGTCGTCTGCCAGATGTGATGCACGCGGCCGTCGGTGCCCAGCACAAATACCTCGAGCATTCCGTTGAACACCGTTTGAGTCATCCCATGGGCGGTGGGTCGGGACAGTGGAACGGGGCTCGGGGAGTTGATCCCTTGAACTCGCCAACCAGACCAACTATCGTCCGACCTCTGCCACATCCGATGCGCCTTTTTGTCCGTGAATATAGCGAAGGCCTCGAAATAACCAGAATACTTGTTATACACGACCGAAACGTCGGACATTAGATTCCCACCTATGTTGCTCCATTTCGGGAATTTCTCTGCCGTTCCTTTGATCCACCACAGTTGACTGGGATTTCCGATCGATGTAACAAACACTGTTGTTTTCCCCTTAAAGACAGTCGCAGTTATGGCATCACGCCCCTGGGTTTTAGACGTAAAGGTTAATCGTTTCGGAGGCGAAGGCAGCTTGTCGCCAACCTTGAACCACGGAGAGTATATCGTGGGAGTGAACGTTTGCGTCCTGGCGTACACCTGGCCGTCCGACCCTTGCACGAAAACTTGAGTTTGATTGGTCGGTAGTCGCACGACGCTTGGGTTGGACACCAGGGCCGGCACCCCGTCAGGTTTCCCTAGACTGACGAATTTTCCTTGGACGCTGGACTGCCAGTACAGAACGTCCGCCGTCACAAACACATGAGTGAAGTTTTTACCCAAGCGGTTGTCGATAACTGCTAACCGAGCGTTGTAGTATGGGTTGGCCCCCGCGGAAATTAAAGTGATACCTGTTACTGCGAAAAGCAATTTGAAAGTTGTAAATTTAAAATCCATAATTTCAACGTTCGTCGGATCTGGGTACGGATAAACTAGTGTGTGATAAATACGCCATCCATTATAAAGTTAAATAAATTTATACAGTATACAAAGGTCATTGGTTAACTTTGCTTATCTTAATCCACCACCGGGCACAGGTAATGTTTGTCGGAATTTAGAGATCATGTGACTTCCTCCTCAAGTAAATGATGACTGATTCCTATGAATGAATCATAACCTGGAAATGTATCTGCGCAGGTATGTTTATAATAATAAGTAATAAAATAAAGGTATTGTTTACTCTTGTAAAAAATACCTATTTTTTACTATTCTTTACTTTTGTAAAGATAAAAAAAAGTAGTGTAAGTGTGATGGGATCTAGGTTGGTAGACTTGTTGGGGCCTAGATGTCAAGCGAGTTTGTTGTCAACCCGTAGTTACAGGACAAAGGGGTTCTATTTTGGGGAAAACTCAGCTACGGTAGTTTCGTCTTTAACTTCCATATATTTTTAATAAACAGTATAATAGTTACAAATCAAACCACTGAATATCGTATTTAATATTCTCATATTCATAATTGGTAATTTAATATTTATTCCTAAAAATTACCGGATTTATCACGGATTTTAAAAGGAATATAAGGCTCTTTATATCCGACGGGATGTAAAGTGTACGATTGTAGGGCCTTATCGCCCCTTGCACCTTTGCCGACCATGTACCTTATCGTCCATGGGAACTTATCGCCCCTCAAATGTTCCCTTATCGCCCCTTGGGAATATACATATCTCCCCTGGTACCTTATCGCCGACTGTGACAAATATGAATTTTGAATGTTAGAAACGATTATGATTAGTAAACCAGGGAATTCATATTCACCGACATGGGTGATCTTTCGTATTGATTCATCTTCCTTACTTACTAAATATATCAATTAATGATAGTACTGTACTAATCTATAGCACAAAACAAACGTTAATACCAAGTCGACGTAGTGCACATTTCCTGTATTCTAGAAATCCTATTTACAGCGTAGATTCTAGACACTGCACAAATAATAATGTTATCTGACGAATCAATCCTACGAAATAGGCTACTAATGGCGTTATATCTAAGATGAACAAATAACTTAATATTATACTGAGCAAACGCATCAGTTATGCTTGTTGGCATACCGTCAGTTAACCTAGATATGTTGAATAACATTATATAACAATATATATTATTATACGCTACTCGTAGTTTTTCGTGCACAGATTCAGAATAATTACGTTTAGCCCAAAGGGCGTTACAATAGATACTAGAACAAAAAGCACCAAATAGAGAAGCTTTTACATTATTGCTATACGCACCAAACTTTCGGGCTAGAAAATTACCTCTGGCATATAAGCACTGAGTCTGCGTGTCTTAATGTCATCTTCAGCACTACTATGAATAATGTGACCTAAGTAATTAAATTCATCCACAATATCAATCTTTGCACCGTAAAGATATATAGCGCGAACCTGTAAATTTGAAATAATGCATGTAATAGGTGCAGGATATATGTACAAAATAATACGTTAATATTTTTTTTTGGCACCATGAAATTATCGCAGGAATAAAAAAAAGCCGACCTAAAGTCACCCTATAAACTAAAATTCACAATTTTCCTATCAGCATTATTGAATGTTAACTTACAAAATAATTTAAACCTCCCACCCCAGCACTTGACGTTTTCATTGGATAATTTAATTATCCTACTATAAGCTACACTACTAGTATCGGCATGCTGCATTGCAGCTGCATTTTTAAGAATGCTGTGCCGGCTTGTCGACAAAATTGCGCCGCCACAACTCCATATCACCCATGACATTTGCTAGATCATCCGCATCTTCAAGGCCAGTGTCCTTTAAGATGCGTCTCAAGAAAGTCATGGGCTGTCCACCATGCTTATTCACTCCATGAGGCTGCCAAAGTACAATATTATGCACTGGCTGGTCCTCACGCACGGCGAAAGCAATGTCCTGCAAAGCGGAGGCGATTTTGTTCTAGTGTCAAGCTTGGGGGAACCAATGAGACACCTCCAATGTTATATAGTGTCTGGTTGGAGATGTGTGCATTATACTTGACACAATGAACCGGGCGTAGCATTCTTGTGAATGTGCCATCCAGAGATTTGGTGTCCTCAGCAGTTAGAGCCCAGCATAGACTCCCATAGAGGAGTACTGGAACTACTGCTGCTCTAAATAATCGGACCTTAAGTTTCCGATTAATTCTCGGTGACTTCCAAATCCTGGAAAGCCTATTCAAGGCTGCCCATGCCTTTCCCTTACGTATTCGAAGGTCCTCACCTGACTTCCGGATCCATGATCCCAGGTAACAGACGTCGTCCACATGCTCAAGCATACCATCCTTTGAGCTTATCCTCATCCGATCAGAGACTTGCTGAGAACTTTCAAAGTTAACTGTCAAAATTGTGGTCTTTCTGGGGTTAATAAAAAGACCAACACTAGAAGCAGCATGTTCTAATGAGCTGAGGAGCCGTTGGGTTCCCTCTAGTGATTCTGAGAGTACTCCTAAGTCATCAGCAAAGTCTAGATCAGTTAGGTACTTGGCAGGATTTCCTCGACTTCTGGAGCCAGTAGGTGGAGTTATCATCACCCCATCATCATTATGATGATCTAAGGACATGCGTAGAACATAGTCAACCACAATTATGAACAAAAATGTTGCAAGTGTGTCTCCCTGGAGGACGCCCAATAACACTTCAAATGGTTCTGTGTCACCATCAACAGTAGACACAAATGTTGTCGAACCATCGTATACTGATCTGATTGCTGCAATAATTTCATCAGGAATCCCATATAATGAAAGTATGCTGAAGATACGTGAGCGGGAGACTGAATCAAAGGCCTTGAAGAAGTCAACAAAGATAACAGCCAGATGCCTGTCTTTCTTTTTTGATAACTCTTCAATTATGAAGTGCCAAAATGGGCTCCATTGTCCCACGACCTTTACGGAACCCATTCCGGTTTCCACGGAGCAGTCTCTCAATGGAATCCCTGATGCGATTTAATAGAATTCTATTGTATAGCTTTGCAGCAATCGAGATCAATGAGATTCCCCGAAAAGAACCATAGAGTGTTAGGTTGCCCTTCTTGGGAACTGGCACCAACTTATTTGTTTTCATTTCTTGTGGGACTCTTGTTGTTCGGTACATGTCTACTATGATTGGATAGTTACAAGGTGCAGTAATGGTTGGTTGATGGTTTTTCTATGACTGTATGAGATAAGACTAATTATACTTTTTTCAGCAGGGCAGTTTTCCCAAGGATGTTCTCCGTAGTAGACCTACAGATCCACTAGTTTATTCTGGCGTCGTCACACCCAGAAGCCATCGAATGTCGAATGGTTGCCCACCCCCCCATCCGAGATAAATAAAGAGTTTCTCTTGACCAGCCTCCGAACATTGGCTGAAACAAGGTCAGTTCTGC
>JAUCBJ010005055.1:0-36025 GCA_032718475.1 Nemertoderma westbladi | reverse complement strand
TCGATATAAATCTACGCGCGATATGTGAAGGACTATACAGGGAACGCTACAATCCAGGATTCGAATGTCAATTGCATAGGGATGGAACCCATAAGACCATGAGTTGTAAGCATTGGCAAGCGTTGCCTAAACAAGATCGTGTAGCATACGTGGACGCAACGGACTATGTCATCGTTGTGTGGTAGAAGGACACACGTCCGGATAGTGTAGAGAATCACCAATAGGAGATGACAAGACTGGAGGCCAAACAATGGCTACGAGCACGACAGGAGCAAGAAGAAAGAGGAAAGTACTACTCAGGGTAGTACCAGTGAAGATAACAGGAAGGGGCGGCCGATCAGTCACAACATTGATGCTGGTCGGCAGCGGAGCAGCCTTTATGCTGGTGGAGAATTGGGTGGCCGAGGAGATAGGGTTACAGACAAGGCCGAGTAGGATGGCGGTAACTACTGTCTCGAGTAAGGATGAGGTCCTGGAGATGAGGACGGGACGGTGCAAGATATCTGCAATAGCACCAGGATGTGACTATGGGGCGACCATCGACCCCATTCAGATTATAGAATTTGTAAAAGCTTTTGTGGGATGTAACTGGCCCTTTTGCTTTGCAATCCAGTTCCCCCCCAGGCGCTGAAATACTCTAAAAAGCTCTCTAACTCGAATGATGCAAAGCGACCGGCTGATTGGCTGATTTGTTATACGAGGGGCTCTTTGCTATGTTCTATTGGCCAACCAGAGCTATAGCAGCAGAGTATGCAACCAGGGCAACCGAGCGGAGTGACTCATTTTGTGTGTTGGCCAAGGGCTGCAAAAATCCTGATAGTTCGGCATTTAGATATTCGTGGAACCTGTGGAATCTGGTGTTCTGCCAATGAGAGCTATTCCTCTCTGTGTAAAAAGATACCTGCAACGGTGTTAGAGTCAGAGAGAGTTTGTGTTACTGTTGTGTTGTTTCTATCTAGGCCAGGAACACCGGCTCTAGAGTCAATTCGTTTCAGACTTTAGAAGAAACATTAGTAGGCTTAGATTATAGAACGTATAACTGTTATCGGCTCAATCGGCACATACATTGTCATATCATATCTTAACCTACCGTCTTAATGCTTTTTACTGTTGTTATTATTTGTATTAGTTGGTTGAATATTATTTGGAGAACATCTATAAAGAACCCAAATTTCCCAATTTTCTACATCGGTTAGCAACTACAGGTTAGAGAGACAGGTTACATATAGCGATTGCGAATTATATTATCGTGGTTTGTAGTGAGTTTAATGCTATTTGATAGGCACTACATGAGTCAATTGCTGTTCTCTTTATATATGATAAAATTCATTGACGGTCGGCAGATTAGTGTGCAGCATTGTGTGTTACCGGTAGTGTGCATGATTGTGACTGATAACTAAGCATTTCCTAAAGAATGCGCCTCATACGTGAATCATAAGCCTTACCGACTTACCGTTGTGTTTAGTATAAGTCATATCTCTGTTTACCTAGATAGAGCGCCACGTCCTAAAGGAACTGTTAATATTTCCCGAAAGTGAATAATATTGGTCAGAAATTATTTATTAACGATCAATCGAATAATACAGTAAGCTTACACTGCAATAACAATCTAAGCCCTCCGAATCCAGTCTCCCGGGTATATCCAGCGGGTGAATGGACGCGCGCTAGGCTGGCTTCGGCTAATGTTGTGTTTATTGGTATTAAATACTTGTCATTTTCTAAAGTCTATTTATAAACCAAAAGACATATAAATTTTGGCAGGTTAAACTGCTAAAGGTCTTCAAAAGCGCGTACAATAACAGTTATTGTCTTTATTGCAGTAAGCAATAAAGTTGAAAGTACCGGTCGACCGGTAAACCTGAACCGGTACTGCTGTAGGTCCGTAGGCCCAACTGCCAGAATCGGTACTGCTGTAGGTCCGTAGGCCCAACTGCCAGAATCGGTACTGCTGTAGGTCGGTAGGCTTAACTGCCTGAACCGGTACTGCTGTAGGTCTGTAGGCCCAATTGTCCTAACCAGTACTTCCAGTATAAGTACATTAGTATTATTCGATTTTGATTATTGTATACCGGTAGGTCTTAATACTTAATCAGGGAACGGCCGCCCTGGTTTTTTATTGAGATTTTACTTATTTCTGTCGGTTTTATTTACATGTAAGTTAATATTGAGCTGAAGACGTGTAAGTCTGCTCAGATTGTTCAGATAACTGTAGGCCGGACTGTTGTCGGATTGTTGTTGGGTTTGGAGAGATTACGGCGTGTGTAGAGTTTGTCTGATAAAGTGCCAGTTAGTAAGTTGGGGCAGCCAGAGCTGTAAGGTCAATCCCCTCTTAAAGAATAAGTCGTACTACCGTGTTAGAACGCATACTAACTAACCATTTTGGAATCTGCATATACTGTAGTTTATTTAGGCTTGATGGTAGTCTGCCAGCGTTTGGTTTGTATTTTGTTTGCGTATTCTGTACGGGTAGCGTAATATTTATTATTCAGAGTTTATGCGATTATTCGCAACATTCATATCCCTAAGTTTATTCCTACAGTAATTGTGCTTGTTACACATACCGTTATAGTTAAATTAACCCCGGTACTGCACGGGCTGCTTGGTGTAGGTAAAGACTGGTGACTTTGTGCTCCGGTCACTCCAGCAGATGCCGTGGTTCTTTTAACTGTTCAAGTATATTTAGCTGCTAGTTATCTGTTTTTTATAAGTACCTGTACCTAATTTAGGGTTTGGTGTACAGTGCTTTCCGAAAGTAATTAGTGTGTAGGCAGTATATTTGTGTTGTAAAGTGGTTAATAGGCACGTTGGTTCTGGTAGACCGCGGTAATTAACTTCTAGGTAGGGACACTCCGTGATACATAACGTAGTACCTATAGCGATACGGCTATAGGTCGTCAGGCGGTGGTATTTTCCTATCTGGACAACGCAGTGTATTTACTACTACTTATTATTTTCAAATACCGTAGTATCCTGTCCGATGTAATAACCAGAAAATCTAACACTCTGTTAGACTGGTTTGTAGTTCCTTGTAAAATTACCCTAAAATTTCGTATTTGTGTTTTTTGTAATTTTTTGAGTTTATTTAGAGATTTAATCTCACCCGTATCGTAAGTAATTTGTAGATAAGTAACTTAGGAAGTAGAATTATCTGTTTTAGTGTCTAATAAGTAGCACTTCACTGAGAGCGCACAGCTTTTGTGTAGTGATATTGTAACAAAACCCCTCATACGGGTACATATAAATCCACTAAATCTATTAATAAAATAGTAGGCCTGTTATACAACACTTAGGTCTTAATATCAGTTGGACTGCTGCTCAAATAACGGTAATAAAGTAAGTAAAGTAACCAAGTAACCCCTAACATTCAGAAATTCAATTATTTTTAAAATAATTGACATACCGGTATTTACAATAGGCTTATTATATTTATTCTATAAATTTAGGCTGAAATCATACCGGTATTCTGTAATTAATTCTAGTCTGTAATAATTATACTTATATATACTATAAGTGTCAGCTGTATACCGGTATTCATGATAGGCCTATTATATATTTATATATAGTTGTGCTAAAATTATATACCGGTACTCTGTGACAAATCTAGTCTGTAATAATACTTATATATATACTATAAGCATACCGGTATTCTAATATATTATATATATATCACGCTACACTGAGTAGCAGTATCGGTAATTAATTATTAGGCTAACAGTGATACTGAATTACTAGACTTACTTTAGCTGTATTTATAGCCGTAGGCATTCAACTGTGTAAACAAACATGTCTGACACAAAACGGGCACTGTCAGATAGTCTTTTGGAAGGTGTTAGAATGAGTCTTAGACTTGGACAGGGTCTTGAAAGGAAGATGGCAGAGGCAATGGCAACAGCAGAAGCGGAAAGAAAGGCGGCAGAGACAATGGCAACAGCAGAAGCGGAAAGAAAGGCGGCAGAGGCAATGGCAACAGTAGAAGCGGAAAGAAAGATAGAGACACCTGTACTCCCAGAACCTGCCTATAAATTCCCTTTGTACAGTACTAAACTACCTGTGCCCTTAGGACTGTTCCCGAGTCCGAACCCGTCCTGGACGCCGAGCGAGATATCAAGAATTTATCGCCCGTCGTCTCTCGCTCGCCCGCTACTACGTTGGCGACTCCCGCTTCGGCGGTTGAGTGGGTAGCTGAGGGACGACGGGAGATGGGTCTCCTGCTCGAGCAGCTGAGGGAACACTGTTTGTGCTCCTCTCAGCAGGTCCGGGAAATGGAAGAGACTGTTCAGCAGCTCAAGGGAACAGTAAGGGAAAGTAGGTTAGAGTTGCAAAAGGTGCAGCAAAGTATCGCGTTAGAACGCGATAAATTAGTCAATTTACAAAAGGGTATACCACCACCCCCTGTAACAATGTGTCAACCCGTTAGGTCTGAAGTATCTCATGCGCAAGGTGTGGAGCCTACACGCATCTATACTGCTAGTGAAGTAGAAACTCCTATAGTAAACCCTATTCAGGGTGATTATAAACCTGTTGATAATAATATTCCATATAGACCTGATCATAATCCGAGAAATTAATATACCGATAATTCTATATTCAATAATACGATGGCTCAAGAAAGTTTTACTCTTTGTCAAATACTTTAAAGTCAAGTACTTTAAGTCAAATGGCTAGAACCGAAGCCCGTCAAGCGGTAAAGGTTGGAGAGATCGTCAAGTTCAATGGAGATGAGATGAAATGGTTACCTTTTAATGAATATTACAAAGATAACATACAGAATTCTGTGCTATCTAACGGAGAGAAACTCAGATACCTCATCGAATGCTTGGAAGGACCTCCCAAGTTAATGGCGTTAAAATTTATTGGACATCCAGATGGATTAAGACAAGTTTGGGATACATTAAACATCAGGTATGGTAATAGGACTAACATAGCTAGGTATTTATATGCGAAATTAATGGCGCCCCAAAAGTTTCTTAGCAGCGGGATTATAGAGTTTTCCGATGAGATTCAGGAGATCTGTAGACAGCTAGATTGGTTAGGTAAGTCTCATGAATACCAGAACTCTATGGTTGTAGGAGCCTTAGCATCTACTCTACCAAAGGGTGGAGTAGGTACACGCTGGGACAAGAAAGTGTTATATGTGATGGAACAACAACAACGAGATCCTACCATGGCTGATCTCATGTCCTTCTTAGATAGTGAAGTAAGATTACAACTCATAAAGCAGTCCAGAGAGAAAACATCGGAAAATAAGGTAAGTGAGAAACCCGTTTCTAGGAGAAGGGTAACACCAGTGTGTTATACTGACGACGGCGAAAGCCAAGCTTCTCAAGAAGAGGACAGCGGGAAAGACACTGACAGATTTTACTATGTTAACAAGACCTATAAAGACGTAAGTAAATATAAGTCTCGAACCAGGGACAGGAGAGAACAGGTAACAACAACACCTCCTACGTCTCCTAAGAGAATTCACGGAAGAAAGCCCGAAGAAAGAACGAGAGTGCATAACGTTGCCCAAGGTAAAGTGAGTAACATCAAACCAAAATGTGCGCTGTGCGACGGGCCCCACCGTTTGAGTGTGTGTGCTGAATTCCTAAAGAAATCCCTGGTAGACAGACGTGAAGTCATGTGGGATAAGCGGTTATGCTATAATTGCCTCAGACCAGGACACCAACGGCGAACCTGTTACTCCGAAGTAAAGTGTGCAAAGTGCGGTGCGAAACATCACATCTTGTTACGCAGTGAATTCGAACGAAACAACCTGAGTCAGGTAAGTGAGCCCGAACTACATGTCCAATTCAGTGATGTAAATGACACTGATCAAGAGTCTGAGATGGAAGGATTCTATACAGACGAATTCTCCGACGCCAACGAATCCTGTTACCTAATAAATACCGCAGTGTATCGAGCACTTACGTATGAAAAGGACACCGACAATGAGTTCCCCCCAACTACCTTTGACAGACAACCATCTTGGAAACCTCCAACTTCCAACGTAGGAATCAGAGAATTTCCTGTAGTGCAGGTAAGAGTTCACGGTCCCAACAAAAGTTACATAGTGAACGCCCTCCTTGACTCCGGCAGCACAGGAACATTCATCGATCAAGAACTAGCCGAAGACATCTTTGCTGGACAACCCAAATTCCGAACTAAGTTGGATATGTCAGGAATTATGCAGGTTTGGAAATCTACCATAACGGCAGATTACTATGTAGGTGCGTTGTCCACCCCCCAGGATAAATTAGGAGAACAAAGTATAAGGTCAGTAAAAATGGTGGCTATAAAGAACTTCGCTACTACCCAAGTAGAACCTTATAACTGGGACGAGGACGAGAGCATCCAACAGCTTAAGATACCTCGATTCCAGACAGATTATCCTGGAGTGCAAATACTCATCGGCCAAAACGCGCATGAGGCGCTCGAAACATTGGAGAACGGCCTGCTCAACCGCAGCCACTACAAACCTATGCGGTAAGAACTAGAGTAGGTTGGTACTTCACTGGCCCTTCCCGTAGAACTCTCAAAGAGAGATTACCTCAACAACAGGTATACCAAGTAAAGGAATGGGAAGTGGAGAGCAGTGATGTGGACGATCCAACTGAAGGAACACCATACTCCTTAGATAATGACGATATTAACTCCAATGTAGATCAATGGAGACATTGCCTTGGGACGATTAATCCAGCCGACATCGCTTCCAGAGGAGCAACTCCTCAAGAACTGATAGATACTCCAGGCTGGTTAGGTGGATCCGACTTCTTAAGTAAAGAAGAAGAAGAATGGCCTCCTCATCTTACCACGGCGGAGATTAGACAGGCCAAGGGATCGGAGAAAGTAACACAACAACTCAATCGCCCAGCTAGTCATTTTTGTTTACTGGAAAGAGACCGAAAACTGTCCGGAAACTATGGAAGGCAAGATACTCTTCCTACGACCACTTCCCTAATCCGACAAATATCTAGGGACTCCATAACATAATAACATATGGAGTGGGCGTGTGACTATATCATTTTATATTTGTTTTTATTTTATATTTATGTATGTATTATTATGTAATTTTATTATAATCGTTTCCTTTAATTTTATTTAGTAGAATGTTATTTTAGTGATTATTTAGTAGATTAGTGCAATATATTAGTGTTTATTACGTACGTAATTACATATAATATATATTTAGTGCGACGGCGAGAAATAATTATTTTTTCTCTTTCCTTACTCTCCGTATCATATTATAAATACGTGACTACAGTAAGATGAAATGTCCGTACTTATTAAAGTACAATAAAGCTCCTACTATATTTAAGTATTATTGGTAGGCAGAGTATTAGGAATGCAAAGTTCAGATCCTCGTGTCTCGGCTAAACCAAGCTCTGGGTAGACCTTGGAAACGACTTGCCTCTTCACACTGACATTGCTTCGTGCGATATTGCTCTCATACCATATATAATAATACATATAGTAGCGTGATGTCCCTATAACAGTAGCGTAAAACGCAAATAAATCTGTTAAACCTTTTGACCATCTGTAATTCTAGTCGATTAAGATATCGCGGCACCCACCGATATATTTGAAAGACAAATTCTAGAATCAGTGGTTAACGTCCCCAGACAAGTTCTGGAATAAATCGGTGCCTATCTTAAATATTAACTTAATATTTATTAAAATCTGTAAAATTCAGATCCTTTAAAATTTCTAGTCAATTAAGATATCGCAGCACTTACCGATACTCTTAAAAGACAATTTTCATAGAATTAAGGATCCTATGTCCCCAGACCTGCTCTGGAATCAAATTGTGTCAATTGTACTATCAAATAATAAAATTCACGGGAATAAATTTAAATTCATATTTTAAATGAATTTCATAAATTGTCATTTTGTGCAATTTATAACATTCCCAAAATTCCATTAATTAATAGATCATGGGAGCGGAGATTCATCCTATTGAGTGTATTAGAGTGCGAGAATCTCCAACATATAGTCAATAGCCGATAAAATTAATAAAATCATGTATAAAGAGGATATTGACAATTAAAGAATTACTATTAAATAGCATTCCAGATCTGTATGCATGAGAATTACCCTAATTCTACCGCTAGCTTTCCATAATGTCACCATAGCAACACCCACGCTAGAATTAGAAGCAAGTTAAAAGAACAATAGAAAGCTTGTCCCATTGCATAGCATAGAGAATACATAGCACACTGTTAGTATCCAAAGATACACAGTAATAACGTGACATTCTGGAAGGCACTGACTAACGGACAAATGGCCTGTATGTGTACAATTGGTGACAGTTGTGTGGAATTTGTGCGTTTATAGGTGAATGTTACTGCTAAAGTATGTTTACAGTAGCTAGTGAAATTGTAAAAGTAGCCCAACTCTCCTATAGAAAGAACCTAAAGTGGATCCAAGCCTTTGGGACGGACAGTGGAGTGACTTGTGCCGGTTATCGTTGTCGTGCTGTTGCTACATGTTGGCGTAAACACCGCGACGACGGTACATCGGCGCTGAGAATCCCACTGTCCGGGGGCAAAGAGAGGTAGGTAGCGACGTCCGCTCGCCTAAACATAAACTCATTTCAATATTAATAAACTCAGATAGCAGATATGACGGAGTTGATAGAAGATGATCTTGGTATCAGGGAGTGATATACTCTACCTTTACAAGCATTTGTGGATAGCTTGATACGCGGTGAAACCGATCCAACCATTACGGAGGACGATGGTCGTTATATCGAACCGCCGATGTCCCAAGAGCAACTTACGCGTGAATTGGACTATCGAAAATTCACCGCTCGCTATACGCATCGTAATAGTACGTATATGGACTTCCTAACTACCGGCCATCCTATCGATTTACATGATACGGACGATGTAGACACTGAAAGGGAAATGGTTCTATTTAAATATCATACCCAGCGGAGTCGTAACGATAAACCGAGAATAGATCACGAAAATTCTATTCGTAACAGACTGGGAAGACGAACCAATATGCCTAGAATCTGAGGAGATTCAGCCTATCGCGCCCGGAACAGCGACAACGATTACATCCTAGAATGGTATCAAGGTACACAGTGTCTCACTGCGTACGATTATCGCCATGCCAACTATGTTTCTCGGCAACGTTGTCGGTTATGCGCATAGAGAGACCATGTTACGCCCATGGACACAAACGTCCGCTGTTCCTATTTCCACGAACAACCGGCGATGGAAATTTATTGCGCATATTGCAGACTCAATAACTTGCATATTTTTGCGGTTTGTCCTCAATTTATGACTCAATGTCACCATTGTCAACTAAAGGGACACGCCAGTTTCGATTGCCCTTTTAATCACGATTTGGAAAGCGTAGATGAAATGATCACACTACGTTACATCAGAGCTTGGGAAGCGAACGCTGATTTACATTGTGATTCGCGCCATCGCTATTATCCTGGACGCGCTTACGAAGGAGTTTATGCGTTCCATCCTTATCTATTCGCTTCTGTCGAACAGAAATCACGCATATCGAGTTACAGGAAGTATATCGACGGCCTTACGAATACCGAGCCCGTGAACGCGAGTTGGAAAGGACCATTAAACCCCGGAGGTTTCTAGCTGCCTATAGTCCACCCACGGCCCTCGTTCAGACCACTCGTAAAGGACCCGTAAGAGCGGCTGTCTTAAAAACGCGCTCTCAAAGCCGTTAGACCCCTCTCCCCCGACGTTGATGCCAATCAACCCGGCACTTCGACTGGCGGATACACCGACCATAATTCTACACCCTCTGATGCAATCATATTGCACCCTTCACCCAGGAGTTATAGCCCTCCTTGTAAAGTGGCTCGCCCCAAAGAGAAAAGGACTCTGGCTAGCTTTAAAAAACTGCGTAAACGCCGTCCGCGCAAGAAAGACTAACTGTTTAGAGTATTTACGTATATTAGAAACTGTGATTTTGTATATTTCATAGACTCAAATCCCATTTTCTGGGAGCGGTGTAAAAGCTTCTGTGGGATATAACTGGCCCCTTTGCTTCGCAATCCAGTTTCCCCCCAGGCGCTGGAATACTCTAAAAAAGGTTCTCTAACTGTATATATATTCCCCTCGCCCGCAAGGTACCGTTACAGGTGTTTTAACGGACATAAAAGTCATTCGGCTATATACGTGTTTTAGCGGACATGGTAAGGCAAAAAAACCCGCAATACGGCAAATACTTTTACACAGCTTAGCCGTGATGATTCAGATTACGACATCTAACAGCTGGTTGCTTAAATGGAAACAGCCATTGGACGCATGGTTCTTTGTTTGGCTTCAGCCAATCAGAGCGATTCTTTCTGTCGATGTGGAGCTTTGAGCCGATCATACTGGGATTGTTCAGTCTTACAGTTTTTTACTGATACTTTGTTGTTATTGCTGTCTAAGCCAGAAACAACGGCTCTAGAAAGAAACATTAGTAGGCTTAAGATTATAGAGTGTATGACTGTTATCGGTTCATAACAACTCACATATCGGTCCATATCAGTGCATATCACTGTACATATCGGTTCATATCATATCTTAACCTACCGTCTTAATAGTTTGCTGTTGTTTGGTTGAATATTATTTGGAGAACATTTATAAAGAACCCAAATTTCCCAATTTTCTTGATACACTACAGGTTAGAGAGGCGGGTTATATATATAGCGATTGCGACTTATATTATTGTGGTGTGTATTGAATTCAATGCTATTTGATAAGCCCTACATGAGTCCGTTGCTATTCTCTTTATATATGATAAAATTCATTGACGGTCGGCAAATTAGTGAGCAGTGTTGTGTGTTACCGGTAGTGTGCATGATTGTGGCTGATAACTAAGCATTTCCTAAAGAATGCGCCTCATACGTGAATCATAAGCCTTACCGACTTACCGTTGTGATTAGTATAAGTCATATCTCTGTTTACTTAGATAGAGCGCCACGTCCTAAAAGGAACTGTTAATATTTCCCGAAAGTGAATAATATTAGTCAGAAATTAATTATTAACGATCAATCGAATAATACAATACCGTAAGCTTCACTGCAATAATAATCTAAGCCGACAGAATCCAGCCTCCCGGGATTATCCAGCGGGTGAATGGACGCGCACTAGGCTGGCTTCTGCTAATGTTGTGTTTATTGGTATTAAATATTTGTCATCTTCTAAAGTATATTTATAAATCAAAAGACATATAAATTTTGGCAGGTTAAACTGCTAAAGGTCTTCAAAAGCGCGTACAACGTGCTTGATAATGAAATTATTTGCTTCATATTATATTTTTGTTAGTGGTAGCTAAGTTGCATTTTTTATTATGTGGGGCGAGCCACAAAGTCAGCTAGCCTCAAGCCTTGCAGTTTAGACCATTTTAGTTTACTTACTGCTGACTGACATAGTTCTTTGTAATAGTCTTGGCTAGGATTTTTCCCCCGGGTTCCTTCCAGCCAGCTTGCTGGCTTTCTAGTTTAAACAGTCTTATTATAGAGCGTCAAATTATCTATCTTTCAGCGTTAGTTACAGCGCCATAGCTATTATATAACTGAAGCGGCAGACGATCGTGTGAAATATACTACTTATAAAAAAGGGACGAAAAAATTTTTTTTTTCTTAAAATCGCTAATCCATTATAATTTAGCGTATTGCGCCAAAAGTATATTTAAAATGTAGCAAATTACCTCCGCTATCTTTTTTCTTAACATTTGTAATTAAAATTACGAATTTTAAGGGTCGAAAAATATTGCGTAATTTTGGCCCTTTTTTTTCTTTTTTTGGGGGCCAAAAATGACCCCCTTTTAAAAGATAGAAAAAAAAATTACGGCAAAGAATATACCAATTTTATTAAATTTGGACCACCAGAACCGAAGTTAGAGCGATTTTAGTGAGAAAATAAAAATAATATTTTTTTGCAAAAATTCAGAATGGGCTATATTGGTTTTCGAACCCACGAACTTAGGTTTCAATGTAACTGATAACCAAGTGAAATTTTAATTTTCGAGTATCTTTTTTTAAACATCAATAACTCTGGTTCTACGGGGCCGTTTGATCTGAAATCTTTTTCATTGGATAGAGAATAGATTGTAGTGTTTGAAATAGGATACAACTTGGGCAAAGCGCATGTGCACTTAGTGCAAAATGCACTTAAAAAGTGCACATTTTTTCGAAATTTCGAACACTATTATTTCCAGTTCTATTCATCGTAGAATGTTATTTTTTGGATTACAATGTAGTTTAGAGTGATTTCTAACTATAATCTTAAGGCTTCCAAGTTAAACCCGAAAACAATTATTTTGTTACATATATAGTAAATAACGTTGTATGTTCTTCTTCCTCTCATAATAAAATATAAATGAAATATCTCAGATCGCTATGCCCTGTAACATTTCACAACCAAAATATTTAAGTGTGAAAAGTGTAGGCCAACCACAAGCAAAAAAAGCAAGCAAAAGTGAAAATTGATCGCGTAATACAAAGTAAAAAATTAAGAGACGGGCTGGCTCTCCTCCACTTTCTTACCCAATGGATATGTTGTTGTAATAATCTAATATTGGGGCGGCTTTCTCTCGGTATTCTCATGAAAATTGTTAATTATTATCCAAAACATAAAAATTTGTAAAGGATATGGGTCGGGGTCTTCTAAACAAAAAGATTTGTTTGTATGTAAAGTTATAATAAAACCAAAACAGATAATGAAATGTCATTGGCCAATACTTCTTTATCCAATAGGAATGCGAAGATAATAACCAGGTGATTGCGCCAATTCTCGATGCTGCAAAATATCTTATTGAAGAGAATTCTAAGATCCCGCTAAAGAATAAACTACATCTTAACAACTTACTGAAAGGCAAGGATATCCAATACTACAGGTTAATAAACAAAAATAAAAAGTAATACAACATAAAGATAACCACTACAGGTTAATAACAACAAATAAACAGTAATACAAAATAAAGATAACAAGCAATATTACAGGTCGTATTTATTGATCACAACTTCCTACATCTACATCTAGAATGTCATCTTAACAAAAACATAAAAATATATCATTCCCTACAGTTGTAATGTTAATGTTAATGTTGTATATATAATTCGTATATATAATATATAATAATGTTCTAGGCTTTAGGGTTTGACCTACCTACCGTGTAAGCCTACCGCACTGCTACACTGGTTGTGTAGTGATATCATATTTTATTATGTTTACCTTCAGGGTCAGGTCAGGTATTCTAGGTCATTGATCAAGAAAACTTGCCACCTCCATGCAGCATAAAGGAGGTGCCACCTGTAGCTGCATAGACCCTCTTACTAGGGCAAACCTGGTCCTGTAACTAGGACCCCCTTCGTTCTGGGATAAGGACGCCCTTGGTCCTGGATTAAGGACCCATATACTTGGCTGCAGGGGTATATGGCCTGACCAGGCAGATGGTGATCTACCAATGGCTGGTCAGGAATAGAGTGTTCTCATGTCCACTCTGAGAGCACTTCACTGCGACCTGTACCTGGCAGCAAGGGTACAGGGCATGACCCAGCAGATGAGCTGCAACAGCCAATGGTGGGTCATGTGCGCCAGAGTAGATATGGGTGATGGGCCTCATATCTGACTCCATTGCGACACCCACCCTGTGGAATGGCAAACCAGGGTGTGGTATTTGCCCCGAGAGCGGACTCGGCAAAAAAGCACCCCCCAACCCCCACTATGGATTACATTAGCAATGCGGAGGTCCGGCCACTAGAGGCCAGTGGAATTACCGGCCTCACAGGCGTCAGTTATCTCCTGACCGGCTGCCTGTCTCACCCCCTACTGGAGAGAGAGAAGCCAACAATTCTTTGAGTCCCTTTCCTGATGACCTTTCTGGCCCAAACCCCGGGTCCCCAGGGAGGCCAGATTGTGAGGGGGAGAGGGATTCTGGAGTTGGAGGCTACTCTCATGTTCCACCACGACCAACAAAGCCATTAGTGAATCTGAGGCAAGTCACTAGACTAGCCTCAGTAAACACCCTAACACTCGGGTCCCCAATGCGACAAGGTGAGCTGACTGCCTTGGCAGATAAGCTTTCTCTTAGCGCAGTGGGTGTTCAAGAGCACCGAATGCAGACTGGACAGACTGATGAGGTTCTGATTAAGGACATGGGAGGCGGTTGGCGACTCGCCCTCGCGTCAGCAGATGATAGTGGCAATGGTGGTATTGGTCTATTGATGAATCCAACTGCACATGCAGCATTGGACAAAATAGACCAAATCTCTAACCGCATCATCCGTTGCCACTTCTCATGTTCTGGAAGACTGGCCAAGAAGTTTCCTAAGGTGGTTCTGATTGTATGCTACTCTCCAACTAGTGTTGCCCCTGTAGAAGAGGTGGGAAATTTCTACCACAATCTACAAGCAGCTACTGATGGAGTGGATCAGCATGCATTCTTAACATTCCTGGGAGACTTTAATGCAAGTCTACATCAATCACCTACATCGCCCTGGGTCTATAGCAATAGTGTTAACCGAAATTCTGTCCATCTTCAGGATTTTATCTCTGGAAATGGATTGTTTTCGGCTGGAACCCAGTTCAAGAAGCGAACTGGAAAGCTATGGACTAATAGTGGATCCCGTGGTCACAAGTCCCAGATAGACCATATTCTGTTTCGTAGGAAATACAGGAGCTCTATACAAGACTGTAATGCATTTACACTTCGATCCTTCTCCAGTGATCACCGCCTTATTGTGGCCAAGGTAAGACTTAGTCTGCGTGCTAGCAGAACAACGAAATCTGCCTTGCCGCGGCATGACTGGCCCTCTCTGTTGCAACAGCCAAGTGTGAGATCCAGCTTCACACTACAGCTGAGCAACAGGTATGAGGCTCTTGCCTCTGAGGCGGCAGATCACTGTGAGGGCTATACTGCCTTTACAGAAGCAGTTAAGTTAGCAGCTGCAGAAACAGTTCCTGTATACCCTCGAAACAGGAAAAGGGCCCCCTGGACTGACAACAAAATTCAGAAGTGCCGAAATGACCTTCATAAGGCGCAGAAAGAGTCCCGACTCAAACAGACTACAGCGGCCAAGAATGCAGTTAAGGCTGCATCTAGGTCCCTGAACAGGCAGTACTCTGTTAATCTACAGGAGCTAATAAACCAACAGGTTGATGCCATCAATGATGCTGACAACAGCAGGAAATCATCCCAGGCATGGAAATCGATCAATTTGCTTACTGGGCAGAAAAGCCAACCAACCACCAAGGTTAAGGCTGAATCACCAGCCGATCGCCTCAATGGTTGGAAAGCCCACTTTGAAAAGCTCCTCAATAATGACAGGGTATTGCCTGATAACTTTATAGAAGTAAAAGTGTCTGAGTCTGTACTCCCAGATATTCCCATTGGCGATATCTCCTTTGCAGAAGTGAAGGCTGCTGCAAAGAGCATTAAGACCAATCGTGCCAGTGGAGTAGATGGTGTTCCCCCTGAGGTCTTTAAAATACCTGAGTGTTTAAAGCTCATCTATCCCATCATAGTAGACATGTACCGAACAACAAGAGTCCCACAAGAAATGAAAACAAATAAGTTGGTGCCAGTTCCCAAGAAGGGCAACCTAACACTCTATGGTTCTTTTCGGGGAATCTCATTGATCTCGATTGCTGCAAAGCTATACAATAGAATTATATTAAATCGCATCAGGGATCCCATTGAGAGACTGCTCCGTGGAAATCAGAATGGGTTCCGTAAAGGTCGTGGGACCATGGAGCCCATTTTGGCACTTAGAAGGATAATTGAAGAATTATCAAAAAAGAAAGACAGGCATCTGGCTGTTATCTTTGTTGACTTCTTCAAGGCCTTTGATTCAGTCTCTCGCTCACGTATGTTCAGCATACTTTCATTATATGGGATTCCTGATGAAATTATTGCAGCAATCAGATCAGTATACGATGGTTCGACAACATTTGTGTCTACTGTTGACGGTGACACAGAACCATTTGAAGTGTTATGGGGCGTCCTCCAAGGAGACACACTTGCACCATTCTTGTTCATTATTGTGGTTGACTATGTTCTACGCATGTCCTTAGATCATCATAATGATGATGGGGTGATGATAACTCCACCTACTGGCTCCAGAAGTCGAGGAAATCCTGCCAAGTACCTAACTGATCTAGACTTTGCTGATGACTTAGGAGTACTCTCAGAATCATTAGAGGGAGCCCAACGGCTCCTCAGCTCATTAGAACATGCTGCTTCTAGTGTTGGTCTTTTTATTAACTCCAGAAAGACCAAAATTTTGACAGTTAACTTTGAAAGTCCTCAACAAGTCTCTGATCGGATGAGCATAAGCTCAAAGGATGGTATGCTTGAGCATGTGGACGACTTCTGTTACCTGGGATCATGGATCCGGAAGTCAGGTGAGGACCTTCGAATACGTAAGGGAAAGGCATGGGCAGCCTTGAATAGGCTTTCCAGGATTTGGAAGTCACCGAGAATTAATCGGAAACTTAAGGTCCGATTATTTAGAGCAGCAGTAGTTCCAGTACTCCTCTACGGGAGTCCATGCTGGGCTCTAACTGCTGAGGACACCCAATCTCTGGATGGCACATTCACAAGAATGCTACGCCGGGTTCATTGTGTCAAGTACAATGCACACATCTCCAACCAGACACTATATAACATTGGAGGTGTCTCATTGGTTCCCCCAAGCTTGACACTAGAACAAAATCGCCTCCGCTTTGCAGGACATTGCTTTCGCCGTGAGGACCAGCCAGTGCATAATCTTGTACTTTGGCAGCCTCATGGAGTGAATAAGCATGGTGGACAGCCCATGACTTTCTTGAGACGCATCTTAAAGGACACTGGCCTTGAAGATGCGGATGATCTAGCAAATGTCATGGGTGATAGGGAGTTGTGGCGGTGCAATTTTGTTGACAAGCCGGCACAGCATTCTTAAAAATGCAGCTGCAATGCAGCATGCCGATCCTAGTAGTATGTTTACCTTTGATACTAAATATATAATATTTAGACTTTTGAAATAATTAGTTCTTACCACAGCTAAACATGGCGCTGCGCTAATAGGCAATAACCTACTTTTGAAAATGGATAATTTACAACAACTGAAACGTAACCGGTCTTCAGCATTAGGATTCTTAACACGAGCCCGTCGGGATGTAGAATCGGCTATTTGCGAATATGGTGAGATTCCCATCGAACAGCGTAAAGATCCGGCTGACGTTGAAATGGTTATGGGTAAATTGACAGATAAATGGAAAACCTTTGAGGATAAGGAGGACGCCGTTAGAAGTCACATTGACTGTAGTAGTACTGACGAATACGCGGAGATCGATTCTTTGTTCGAAAGTGTGTTAGAAATCGAAAAGATCGATGAAAATACTCAGAGTTGAATTCTTAGAATTTAAAGAAGAAAATCTATAAAAATACAAAATAGCACCATAAATCCCAGTGCAGGTACCAGTAGTGGACAAATTATTATTAGTGAAAGACCCAAACTGACACCCAAAAAAACATTTATGCATTGAAGGAGATGTTGAACTGACTCATTTTATAATCAGTGGTTTGATTTGTGGAATAACTATTATAAAATGGTCGATTTAAAAGTGTTGGAAGAGAAACGAGTGTGGCAGCATTCTGGGAATTATGGTCCACAGAGTTTTTGATACAATTCGATATTCAATTGGAATTAAGAGCGACACTTCAAAGGATGTTGATGATATTATTGATGATATTAAGAAATTTCTACATAGAAAACGGAATGTGTTTGTTGATTGGCTAAATCTTCTAACAGTGAAGCAAGGCCGAAACATGTCATATACCTCATTAAGGAATAAGATATCTACACACTAGCAGATTTAGTGGATATCGATAATATATCTCCAGATATGTTACTTCGTGCGATTTTATTGATTGAGCTTTATGATGAGCAAATGATTAAAAAATTAATGGCCGAGCAACCGAAATCAATTGATGCAGCATGGAATATTTTATATACATTGGAGACTACAACTGCTGGAGCTAAGGAATTAACAACACATAATTCCTATACGGCTGCGAGATTGGTGGAAGATGAAGATGAAAATGATGAGTCGGTCAATGCTGCAAGGAAAACTCCATATCAGAGAAATAAGTGGAATAAAAACAGTATACAGTCCAATGTTTCAGGGACTGAACAGATTAAAAAATACCCATGCTACGGTTGTGGTTCTCCTTCAAAACATGCTCCAGGTAGAACCTGCCCAGCAAAAGATAAATCATGTCTAATCATGTGGAAAATCTGGTCATTTCGCAGTTGTCTGCAAACAGAATAAACAAACTTCAGCAAATGCAGTTGTCTTTCATAACACTGTAATTGCTGCTACAGGTACCAACTCGATGCGTAATATAAAATAGTGACAGTTACAGCGGACATTGATGGCACAAAGAAAATAATGGCAGTTCCTGATACAGGCGCTGGTGCATCAGTAATGGGCGGGTATGGATATATATATATGGAGCATTTTGCAGATTCTAATTTACGGTTACGGTTAATATCATCTGTCGGTGGACAGCAACTTATTCAAGCAGGTGTTTTTGATGTATGTGTAACTCAAATTTGGTTTCAGTTTGTGTTTGTCATGGAGTTCATGGATTCTTCCTATTTTTGAAAGCATGCAAGGCTCTGCAATAATCCATGAGATATTTCCATTTCAAATTGCATGTAATTCGATAAAAAACTCAAACAATTTTGAGGAAAAAGATTCCGTCAGTGATACACCAACTATAAATTCTACAGGATTGCATGGTAAGATGAGTCAGTATGGGCTAAAGAGGAGCGTTTAGCATGGATAAAAACTTAATCAGAAATGGAAAAACATGCGGGGTTTGAAACAGTTAACAAAACATTACGTCATAAATATTGGGATGCCTTCGATGATTCAGAATTTCTTTTCCCTATGAAAGGTGGGGAAGTAGGTACGCCGATGAAGATATTTTGAAAACCTAATGCTATCCCAATATCATTTGTATCACTTGGATACCGACCTCAACACGATAACCACAAGCAAATGGCATGGCTGAAGAAGCTTTAAAGAAGCTAAGTAGTTATTGGAAAAGATAGATGACCCCAATCTTGGAGATGCATTCGCTGTCACAATTCTAGAACTAAATGCAACAATATCATCCACAAATGTAGCACCATGTAGCTTGATGTTTGGCCATCGTCTTAGAACTCAATTACCTGCACATCCTGCGACATTAGAACCATTATCCCATGAAGTTTTCAAGAAGGCAATAGACCATCGATCAAATCACAACCAAAATGAGAAACACACTGTTGACAAAAATACGCGAGAAACAACAACATTAAATCAAAACCAATGTATGGTGATATATTCTACCCAAACTTCTAGGTGGGATACTCCAGCTGTTATTGTGCGGCAATGCAATATTCGGCATTATAAG
Source organism: Nemertoderma westbladi (assembly GCA_032718475.1). Lineage (NCBI taxonomy): Eukaryota > Metazoa > Xenacoelomorpha > Nemertodermatida > Nemertodermatidae > Nemertoderma > Nemertoderma westbladi. The sequence continues at coordinate 16,627 of JAUCBJ010005055.1, read as the reverse complement.
ATACGTTTATTGTCAGGAAGATAATTATACAGAAATTGTAAACAATTAAAACCAATCAACCCAGAAGCAGCTGGTAGAGACACAAACGAACTGAGAGAGATGCAAGAGAATATGGCTAAAAGCGAATATGAGTCAAAGCCGATCAGGAGGAGTGTACGACTATGGCGCAGGAGGACACCATATGAAACTCATATAACTTGAAACTATTTAGATTCTTTACATTTTTTCACTGACTATTTCAGTTATATACCGATTTATCATCGTTAAATAAATCTATATATTACCTTGGGAGGAATTGTTGGTGTAGATGTTCAGGCGGTAAATTCAAACTATTAGTTAGGTATATATAATACATAATAATGTTCTAGGCTTTAGGGTTTGACCTACCTACCGTGTAAGCCTACCGCGCTGCAGCACTATCATATATGATTATGTTTACCTTGATACTAAATATATAATATTTAGACTTCTAAAATAATTAGTTCTTACCACAGCTAAACAGCATCTCCATTACGTTGTAAAGGGGAAGGAAGGTTCCTTCGGGATTCCAACTCACAAGAGGGTGCCACCGTAGAGGGAGTGGAGGAAGTTTGTTGAGTCGATAGAGAAGGAAGGCTACATGGTCCTGGACGACAAGGGGACCGTAGAGGATGACTATTTGACTATGAGGCGAGGATGGGGTCGACGGGGTCGGTAGAACTATATTGCTGCTTTTAGCGGTGCCGAATGGAGATAATTTTCTGTTCGACCTGGGGACAGAGGCGTAGCGAGCCCTTCTGGCACCCAGGGGAATGCAGCTGAGATAGCGCCCCACCCCCCCCCCCCACCCTTCAATAATTTTAACTTTTCATTTATGGCGGTTTTTTTAAATGTTATATAACAGAATATAACATTAAAAAAAACATCTAAAAAACAGTTTACTAAAAGTATATAACTATATCAAATCTATTATACACAAGGTTGATATAGAGAAAATCAAATAGTGTATATTGAAGCAAAGCAAAGCGAGCAGAGAAAATTTTTCCATTTTTCGCTTATGACACATGTACTGTATATTTTATCACAATCCCTGAATTTTCACTGATTTGTCTTATTTTTATAAGAATACCCTGACATTTGCCTGCTGGCATTTCAGTGCACCTGGGTAAGTGCACCAGGGGAACATTACCCCCCTTCCCCCCTCGCTACGCCTCTGCCTGGGGACCTATGAGAAGAAGGATGGACCTAAGCTGAACCACCTGCCGGAGGCAGTACAGTGGTTGGTGAGGTCGACGACGACGATAAAGATTGGGTCGGCAATTCGTGAGGACATAGAGCGGATTATTGGACCGAACACCCCGAGTCTTCTGGATACACAAGTAGTCTATATGGCTATGACGAGGCCAGATAGATTGGGACTGGTGGACAACACGGGACAATATGGAGTCATAGCGATGGGTCTGCTCATGGGTCTCATGTGACACAAGCCGACGGAGTGGAATAAGTTATGGGAGGAGTACAGAGCAGAACTAACAGAGTCACAAGGGGCGCGAGGCCGGGGGAGAGAGGAGTTGTATCAATTCCAAAAGGGGACGATTAAGTTATACCAGAAGAGGTATATCTTGCAGGAGTACTGGATAATGATCGGGTTGGTGAACCTGTTCATGACGGTGGTTATCGGCAGGGAGCCGATGGTATTTGTACTGCTAGGAGCACCTCTGAACCACAGAAGAGAGACTTTAAGATTGCTCTTGAGGGTCTTGTAGACCACCCAGCATGGAAGGGCGAGTTGGTGTATTATGATACCCGACATCTAGTGGACAGAGAAGTGGATACACTGTACCAGCGATGGGAGAAGAAGGAGGCAGACAGGAAAGATGAAAAGAGGGAGGAGGTGAGCTAGAAAGGAGAGGAGGGAAGCAGCAGGCAGGGAGGCAGTATAAAGAGGAGGGGAGGGCAAATACGACTTCAGAGAGCCGAATTTGGATGAGCTGAGATGGGGCTCGGACACCTCCAGCGAGTTTCGACTAGAGGAGGAAGAAGGGTGGATGGTGAGCTATCCGAAGGGGTTGCCAATCCAGTTGACATCCGTATTGCAGGAGATGCCGACGAGCGAAGGATGAGTTTGGGACGCAGACCGTGATAGATGGATGCGATTACTGTACGATATTGACCCACCAGAGGAAGAGCTGCCTATTCCGCTATGAGAAGGGAGTAGCGTGTTTGTATTGCCGCGAATCCACCCACACGATGGGCGCGTGTCCAAGACTACATCACAGATATGGTAAGTGCAGGTTCAGGGGACACTTTGAACGTCAATGCGATTGGATGGACGACGAAGAGAAGTTCAGTATTTTCGAGGTTTGGGCCGATGTAGGTGTTATGACCAGACAAAGGATGAAGGCCCAAGAGTTCCGGTAGGGTTTCTTTAATAACAACCAAGAGACACATCGAGAATTGACCAAGTTGAGGTTACCATTTACCTACCAAGATGTAACTACAGCGGCATCACATGGAGGGGTCATTAATACATACATTAATACATACAGGTGCAATGGTTCCTTTGACTATCCCTACCTTCTTACAGTTACAATAGTTCACATCTTCCCTTCTTCTTATAGGTACAACGGTTCTCTTACGACCCCTGGGTTTAATGAGGTAGTTGTTTGGACCGTGTTCGCCCAACCCCATCACATCAGCAGCAACCAACTAGCCAACTTGAGAGCTCTGACGTCAGGAATCGATCATCACCCGATTAGTGGAAACATCCGCCCCTTACAGAAACTCCACCGTAGAGTGGTGGAGAAAAGTTGCGCCATTGGAAAACAAGATTCAGGATAACTAAATTAGGAAATTGCTGCAGAAATATTGTATTGTTTAAATTTATATTTAATCATTTGTTTAAAGAAAACAATTAAATAAGGCGGAGTCTATATATATATGAGACCATTGAGAAGTGACTCTTAATAAATTATTTGCGGCTACGCACACAGGCTTCACAATGTTATTTAACGTAATGTTATTGGCACATTGCTGATAAATGCTTCCTTCTCTATTTCTTGCTGGTATTGTTTTAAGAAATACTTGCGGGATAGGGGTAGCACACCCCAACTAGTAACTAGTAACAACTAGTAACATCTCAGCCTGCGGTGATGCGTACGAACAATCAACCCGGTCGGGATCCCTTGATCCCATCACAGTGGAACAATTAACCAACTGCCATAACTGTAACTGTGAAGAAAGGGAGAGATAAAGTAAAGATGAGCCAAGGGGAGCCCCGAGATTCAGAGGGACAGAGGACGCCGCCGCGGACCCCGGATGATAGAAACCAAACGATCCGTGAGGCCGTGACGAGACGGTATCGACCTGCGACACCGGATTCGCCGACGAGGGATGATCCGGCACCCTTAGTTACCGTACTTAGTGGGGGCCGTACTTAGTGGATGCTAGGGGAATTAAGTTAGTGGGTTGGGCAGATCCGCACGAGGGCGAACCCGAGGTTAACCCCGAGGATTCGGTCTCGTCGGTTAGCGAGAACCCAAGAAAGTGGGGGAAAGTTAGTAGGACAGAGAGGCGACGGGAGTCCATTGCGACCGATAAGTCCGCTACATCCTCAGCAAAAGCAAGAAGGGTGTTGGAGATAGATCTGGCGTGTCAATTAGACATGGTGGCGCTAGACCAGAAAGAATTAGAGAGGCAGTTGGATGAGGGAACTGCGTTGCTAGAGAAAGAGAGAGAGTTAGCGAGGGAGTGTAGAGAGAGGGCCAAGAGGGTTGCCAGGAATTGTAGAGAGCAAGAAGAGAGGGAGAAAGAGGAACGTAAAGAGCGAGAAATGAAAGTAGAGAACGAGCGTAAAGAGCGAGAAATGAAAGTAGAGAACGAGCGTAAAGAGTGAGAAATAAGAGTAGAGAACGAACGTAAGGAGCGGGAAGCGAGGGCAGAGAGAGTGAGCGTAGAGAGCGGGTGGCGAGAGAAACAGAGTTAGCGAACCAGAGTTTGCGAGAGGATAGAGAAATAGAGAGAGCGGGAAAGCATATGCGGGATGATATGCATGCCCGGTTGAGGGGACTTATGCAGTATCAGGCCAAGCAGAAGCACTGACTAGAACTGGCGCAATTGGGGTTATCTGAGAGTGAGGCTGGCTCGGGTAGTATTTACGAGAAGCCAGAAGTGATGGAAACGTTTGTTAATACCCCACTTACAGGGACCGGACGACAGACCCAAGACTGGTGTAACCGTACGGGCGGGGGGGGGGGGGGGGGGGTAATAATAATACATTAGAAGGCATTAATATTAATAATACCGTAGTAGACAACCCTAATCAAACTTTCATTGCAGGAAATAATATTTTACCCGGTAAACAGATGAAAGGGTAAGAATAAGTAAGAAAATAATAAGTTTAATTCGGAGTATAAAATATAATTGTCAAGCAGTATATTAGGTACTATATATACAATTCGAATCGGTACGGCAGTACGGTAGGGCCTAGGCAAAAGAAATATATTTCAACTGCAGATCGCAGCCATTATCAATCACTGAATCAGATAATGAATTGGTAACCGGTAGTGGTACATTCTGTTGCTTAAATATAAATTCTTATACAGTATGAGATAGTAGTAAATATTGCACAAAACGAACTTACTACAGTACAAATTATTACTATTACACCAAATAAACACATGAACATAAACATATGAAATTACCTAACTACAGTATAATCACAACTATATAGCACACAACATAATATAATCACAACATAATAGTATATATAGTACCTAATATACTGCTTGACAATTATGTTTTATACTCCGGATTAAACTTATTATTTTTTTTACCCGGTAACAATAATTTAAATCCGAACGATCCTAATTTAAATATAGAAAATAATTCAAATAATAATCTAGATTCGAACATACAAAGTAATTCAAATTTAAATACGCCGAATAATCTAAATAATAATTTTAATTCAAACGAGCAAAATATTCCCGATTCCAACCTAAATATACAAAATAATTTAAATAACAATCCGAATTCAGAACATAATTCAAATAATTCAAATAATTTATAAAATAATATTGACAACGGGGCTATTAATACTAATGTAGGGGACACAGGTGGTCTGGCCAGCGAGAGCCTGCAAGGCCACGTAGTTAGTATGCAGGGAGTAGCGGGGGTGAGAGACCCCGAGGGGAGCCTGCAAGGCCACGTAGTTAGGCAGGGAGCAGCGGGGGTGAGTCAACCCGACGGGAGCCTGCCAGGCCATGCAGTTGCACAGGGAGAGGCGGGGGTGAACAGACCCAGCCGCAGTAGAGACAGTGCGTCGACTAGAGAGGGGTGTAGAAGCGAAGTAACAGGTAGTGAAGTGAGAAGTGGCGAGTGGGGGGGGGGGGGGGGGGCTACAGATAGCTGGGAGTAGGGCCACACCATGGCAGGGACAGAAAGAAAATAACACCACAAATAAACATAATCCCAACATACCCAGTAGGCCGAGTCCAAATAACCAAAACACTAAACAGGTCGATATAAATCTACGCGCGATATGTGAAGGACTATACAGGGAACGCTACAATCCAGGATTCGAATGTCAATTGCATAGGGATGGAACCCATAAGACCATGAGTTGTAAGCATATTGGCAAGCGTTGCCTAAACAAGATCGTGTAGCATACGCGGACGCAACGGACTATGTCATCGTTGTGTGGTAGAAGGACACACATCCGGATAGTGTAGAGAATCACCAATAGGAGAGGATGAGACTGGAGGTCAAACAATGGCTACGAGCACGACAGGAGCAAGAAGAAAGAGGAAAGTACTACTCAGGGTAGTACCAGTGAAGATAATAGGAAGGGGCGGCCGATCAGTCACAACATTGATGCTGGTCGACAGCGGAGCAGCCTTTATGCTGGTGGAGAATTGGGTGGCCGAGGAGATAGGGTTACAGACGAGGCCGAGTAGGATGGCGGTAACTACTGTCTCGAGTAAGGATGAGGTCCTGGAGATGAGGACGGGACGGTGCAAGATATCTGCAATAGCACCAGGATGTGACTATGGGGCGACCATCGACCCCATTCAGATTATAGAATTGATCAATATAAATGCCAGGAGACCAACTAAGATCGAGGTCGAGCAATACCGGTTCCTGGACGATATCGATTTCTCAATACCGGAGGTGGACGTCTCGAAGGTATCCATCATAGTGGGAATGGACTGCGCGACGGCCCACGAAAGAATACAGACGATCTTCGGGGAAGACAGACAGCGGGATCCGACGGCGATTCTCACGCCGTTCGGATGGACGCTTAGCGGCCCAATTAAAACCAAGATTCCATCCAGGGTGTTGGAGACATCAGGGTGCATGCTACCAGGCACCGTTAAGGACGTAGAGGAGAAACCAGAGACGGTAGATAAGCTAGAAGGGGAAGTAACAGCAAGAGAGTGGGCAGAGGAGAATGGATTTGACGCGGAAAACTTAGGGACGATGGAATGGAACAAGGATGTTCCCGGAAAGTATTGGTATGGGGATGGAGAAGAGTAGACGGCGAGATGTCCGGAGGAGTGTCCGGAGGAGTGTCCAGAGGAGTGTCTGGAGGAGTGTCTGGAGGAGTGTCCGGAGGAGATGCTGGTTAGAGTTAGAAGTAGGCAAGTTAGGGAGTGTGGTATATAAACATACCACGGGAGTAGGAGGTTACGTAGTACCGTTAGGGTTAGAAGTAGGCAGTAAGGGAGTGTGGTATATTGACATACCACGAGTAGTAGCAGAGGGGTACCGGTTGTGAGCACCGGAAGCGCCACGTAGGAAGAGAGTAGAGGGGTTGTGGGCACCGAAAGCGCCACGTAGAAAGAGAGTAAGAGGGTACATAGTACCGTTGGAGTTAGTAGGGTTAGAGAGTTAGTAGAGTTAGAGACTTAGTAGAGTTAGAGAGTTAGAGTTAGTAGAGTTAGTGAAGTTAGTAGAGTTATTCGAGTTAGTAGTAAGAGAGTTACATGGTAAGTAGTAAGTAAGAAGTAAGTAGAGAGGTAGGTACAAAATGATAGCACAGAATAGGGACAAATGCAGATAAAACAAAAATCAAAATAAAATTAAGAATATCAGGACCACCCCCGAACTACAGAAGAGCCTTCAAGGTGGCCTTCGAAGGTCTGGTAGACCACCCGGGGCTGAAGGACGAGTCGGTGTATTACAACAACCGGCATCTAGTAGACAGGGAGGTGGATACACCATATCAGAGGTGGGAGAAGTTGGAAGCGGATAGACTTGAGGAGAAGCGACTGGAAGAAGTCGCCAAATGAGAAAGGCGGAGAAAGAATGAAACGAGCGAGACCGGGAGTGACGAGTCATATCCCCTCCGAGAGGTGGGGTTAAGGCGCGTCATGTAGACGAGCATATAATATAATATATAATTATAATAATTAATTGTTATATATAACTCGTATATATATTATACAGTATGTACCGTAGTCAAGTACAACCTTTTTCCAATTAGCTACTGGGACTGGGGACTAATTGACTAGGGCGACAGGACGGGACTTAGACGGCTCCCACTAACATGTGCGCACATGTGTGGGGCCCAATAAGTGTGCAAGGGATGAAAGCGAGAATGGGAATCGGGGGGAAGAATGGAGAGGAGGTGTTGACAGGATGAGGGAAAGTGAGAGGAGTGCGATTCGGGTGTGGGGAGCGAGAAAGATAGAGTAGAGTGGAGTTAGAGTGGAGCTGAAGTGGAGTTAGAGTGAACTTAGAGTGAGAGGAGTTTTCTAAAATTGTGTGAGGAGTCCACAATTGTCTCAAACAGAGACGTCAGATGTCTTGGTGCAACATAGGTTGCGGTTGCACCAAGAAGGGGTAGTAATATCATACCCAGAGGGAGCGGCCTGGAAAGCCGACTCCAAGAAAAGAACTCCACCCCACACCCGATAGTAGATCGGGTTCCAGCGGAATTGAAGCGCACTTACAGGTGATGCTATCTTCTCACCGGGAAGATAGCATGGGGGGGAGTGTATGCGGATTCAATTTGGGAAGTGGGAATTGGGACCTTTTTCAGCAATATGTTGGAGATACGAGATTGGCAATAACCAATCTCGTATCACAACCAACACTGGGGAGAACACAAACCCCAAAGCCACACAAAGGGAGGTTAGAGGTCAAATCACCTCGGGAGAGGAAACAACCAGCAGGGGCCAACAGCAGGGGGAAACACTCCCAGAGAGGGGAGAGGCATGAAGTAGATTATTAGCCAATAGGGGCGAGGGAGAGCATCCAATGGGTGAGGGGCCACGGTAGTGTAAGAGTAATTATAGATATATTACCAATGCATGCCGTTACCGGTCCAGTTATTCAGTTATTGCTTTCAGTGCAGACGGGCGATATTGTTCCACCGTCACCGTCGCCATTATCTACTTACTACTGCTGTACTTCACTATTACCGATTACTCAATTTTATTATATCAGACCGTCGGACAACAACACCAACTCAATCCAATTTTCTCTAACGGCCTCGGCCAAACAACTAGTAAGATCTCAGCCTGCGGTGACGAGTACGAACAATCTACCCGGTCGGGATCCCTTGATCCCGTCCCAATGAGTCACTTGAGACGCCTCATAAAGGACACTGGCCTTGAAGATGCGGTTAATCGCGCGAAAGTCATGGGTATAGGTAATAGGGTGGTGCGTTTTTTACTTTTTTTCGATTTCATTGTTCTACCGGTGCACAAAAGTTGCCAAATGGTAAAAAAATAAGGCAAAAAAAAAATTTCATTAAATTTCGTCTATATCTTCACGGATCCCAAGAGGGTTGAAATTTTGAGCCATCGCGATGCTCCATAATGAAATTTATAACAATATAACACATTGATGAAATATCAATGACTCAAGAAAGAACTTCATGCATGCATCAAATGTTATCAAATGGGTCCAAACTTAGTTAGAAACCAAAATTTTAATTTTTGGATCAAGGTAACTAGTGCCACAGGCACATGGACAAAACCTACCATTTGGCACAAAGTGATGATATTTCTAAATTTTCGCGATGGCCAACTTTTGAGTTCTCCTACTGCATTAATATTAAGCTCATTAGAACCGCAAAGTCCGATTTAGTGGGGGTAGACACCTTCAAAACAAACGTAGAGCGAATAGTTCTTGAGATATCGCAGAAAATGTGAAGTCCGGCACAAGTCTACACTACCGCCTTGATGCGATATGGAAAAATCCTCAAAAAATTTTATTTTGAATTATCTGAAGGAATCAAGAATAGACACATCGCTGCAACAAATTGATTTAGTGTACAGACACCTTCAAAGTTATTTCCGAACAGTTAAAGCCATACCTAATAGAAACTGTTTCTTCATTGAAGACACTTTATAAATATGAAGAATTGAACAATGATGAGTATGCAAACAAAATTCATCCCGATGTACTTAACTTTTGTTGTTTGCTCGCTGGGGTCGGCACTTTTGGAGAGGCAGATAAAAGTGTTCAATATAAGATATTAAAAACAGTAGAGCAACTTTGTCATCTAGTATCGACAAATTTCATTGGACCACTTACTTTTAAGCAAAAGTTTGCAGCATGATCTCTGGAAGTAAAACTTCAACACATATTCAAGGATTTGGTACACCATGTGGGTGCTACACTCAAATGAAAAGATATTTAAAAGATCAGTCAAGTACACCCCAAATACCCTATGCTACATCTAATGGTGATATTCATATAGCTGTGGACAATAACCAATATTATACTAAAACCTACCATATAACATTTCGAGGTATGCCATTTTCCAAAACTACAAGTGTCGCCACAATGTTGTTCAAAGCCCCTACTCCTTTACAATTTCAAAGCTTAACGTCGTTCGCATTCAATGTTAGTAAAACTTTGATGTATTATTTTCTCACCATAGCGATATTCTTGACCAGTATTCTACCGATATAAGATTTGACTTTGTTAACAGACATTTCAAAACCGTTCTCGAAGAAATTCAAACTGGCAGAAAAGAGGTCACGAATTTTATTGACAATAATGTGGAACTAGCATCCCCTAGAAATCGTCTACAGGACACTTACAGTCTCGTTAAAGGTAACGAACTAATTGGTGAAGAAGCTTCACTGCAAATCCATGACCCTCAACCTGGAGATCCAGGTTCCTATGCTGCATCCAGGTTCCTATGCTGCATCCAGGTTCCTATCCAGGTTCCAGATCCGGATCCAGGTTCCAGGTTCCGGATCCAGATCCAGGTTCCTATCACAGCTGTTAAATCAGTTGTGTACAATTTTTTGGTTGATAAGAGAAAGTGGGCAATATTGGTGATGGATGGGTGTCCTTATATACATAGTATTAAGGTAATGAAAGAAAACGAAGAAATTAATAAACAGTTAATATTGAAGCCTGGCCTAGGTCATATTCACCATAACATGTTAAAAACACTGACACATATCCTTTGGGTGCCTTTCGTGAAAATGTTTGCAATTAATGTTGCTAAATATAACAGTCCAAAAGCCCAACAGACATTTTACAAAGCTGGAGACCATCATAAAATTAATGAATCTTTTGATGTTATGTTAGAAGCAAATATTAAAGAATTGATGTACCTATGTATTTACGAACTCACGACATCTGGTGAACGCAAACTCGAAGAATTAACAGTCAATAATTTCTACCTGTGGTGTGAAAGGATTAAAAATCCATCTGTTAAATTTTTGTTGGACTGGACAATTGGACCGATGCTATCAGCAAATTTATTTAAGGCGGGAATTAGAAGGAATTACTCCTTAGCTATTGACACATTTCTATTTAAGTTTGGTCCAACTTTCTTTGCGCATACAAATTTTAATTACAGAGAAATATTGACGCACTATTTCATACAGAAGTGGCAAATGCCTAAAGATATACTTAAACTATATGAGAATGACGGTTTCACAAATCAACTAGAATTTAAGGGTCAAGGATTGGATTATGTTCTAGAAGAAGTACATAAAAAACTAAAATCAACCTTGCGTGGTGGGGTACCTTCCGGGGGAAAGATGGGTATTTGGCTACAGAAGTCTTAATTACATGTGCGATCTTCGACAAAATATATTTTCAAATGCTGGTAAAAACGATATAGCTATAGATGGGCGCAAACAAAACCATAGTTAATGTCTGACAATAGAAGGCCTATAGGACTAAATGGTGAGCTTAGTAAAGCGAGTACTGTTTTTTTGGATATTGGGTACAAGCGGATGATAAAAAACTTGGGGGCGGAATACGCCAACAAACCGAAACAAACGTACAAACCAACGCCTATAACTTATAACGAAGAATGCCTAATGAATACACCATCTTACCAAACGATTCCAACTCTAAAGAAAATAATACAGTGGTTCATTGAAAACTGTGAGGACCCTTCAACAACTACCGAACTAAATAGTAAATTATCACATTGCAAACTAAAATCTGAATATGTCTTACTGTATAATACTATGTTTGAGAAGGAGCATATACAAGAACTGATTGGACAGTATCTGTTAACTGATGATACCGAAAGTAGTACCGGTACCTATAGCTGTAATGATGAGAGCGATTGTGAGAGCTCCGATGAGAGTTTGTTAGATGATGGTTGAGCCTAATATGTAATATAATAAAAATACTTTATGAAATAAATACTTTTAAAAAAATACTATTGTCCCACTTTTAATAAAATACTATTGTCCTACTTTTAAAAAAATACTATTGTCCTACTTTAAAAAAAATACTATTGTTCTACATTTTTAAAGTCTAGTCAAACCCAGCCCATATAAATAATCTACAGGTCCAATAATATATCTGTAGGTAGGGTAGGGATTTAGCGAGATATGTGGGATGAGGGTGGGTTTAAGAAGTACTGTAAGTGTATGGGGTGGCTGGTGTAGGGTTTGGAGAGAGTAGGATTGTGTAGGTTAGGGGTGGGTAAGCTAAGGAGGTGGGTGGGTAGAGTGGTGTGGGCAAGCTAAGCAGGTGGGTAGAGTGGTGTGGGTAAGCTAAGGAGCAGTGGCGGCGTTAGGGCCCCCCGAACCCCCCGATCGGGGGGGGCCCCGAGCACGCAGGGGCTCCGAGCACGCCGGGGCCCCGAGCACGCCGGGGCCCCGAGCACGCCGGGGCCCCGAGCACGCCGGGGCCCCGAGCACGCCGGGGCCCCGAGCACGCCGGGGCCCCGAGCACGCCGGGGCCCCGAGCACGCCGGGGCCCCGAGCACGCCGGGGCCCCGAGCACGCCGGGGCCCCGAGCACGCCGGGGCCCCGAGCACGCCGGGGCCCCGAGCACGCCGGGGCCCCGAGCACGCCGGGGCCCCGAGCACGCCGGGGCCCCGAGCACGCCGGGGCCCCGAGCACGCCGGGGCCCCGAGCACGCCGGGGCCCCGAGCACGCCGGGGCCCCGAGCACGCCGGGGCCCCGAGCACGCCGGGGCCCCGAGCACGCCGGGGCCCCGAGCACACCAGGGCCCCACATAGCCAATACTTCAATATGAGCCATGGCAACAGAGCCAGACCAAAGGGGCTGGGTGAGTTAGGTATACTCAGGGGCGCGTCTAGGGGGGGGGGGGGGGGGGGGGTATGGGGCTCGATTCCCCCCCCCCCCCGCCCCTCCCCCACCCCCTCCAAACTGCATGGGCATGGCCTGTCTATTTGAGAACGTTTATTTGGGTATTGTATTAGTTTAATTTTGAGCTTGGGTTGAACATAATTCGATGAAAGGCAGTGTTATAGTACTATTCGCTTTGTACGCGATTAAATTCAGATATCCCACGACACAGAAACAAATCCCGGCTAAGGTGCCCAGCTAAGATCCCACCAAACATGGACGGTGTTATGCAACAGGGTGTTAAGCCACAAAATTTCAATTTGAGATAATCTATGTTTTCAAGTTTTTGTGCTAGAATATAGCATTTTCTCCGAAATATTGATCAAAATGTGGCTTAACACCTTTTGGAAAACTTCATATTTGGCAAAACGTTAAATTGTCAAAATGTGTCATACTTGCAAAAAGATGTCAAGCCACACAATTATTATGTGGATTAAATCTTTTTTGTAATGTTATTTGTGGTTTAACACTCTTTGACTAATCACAAATCCGGATTGTGGCTTAACTTTCTCGTATTTTTAAGGCATTTCTTCGTATTATTGGGCAATAGGATCTCATAATTAGGTAGATTACACTTTCCTCTATCGAATGATACCAAAAACTCAATTTCAACAAAATGTTGGATAACACCCTTTTGCATAACACCGTCCACATGACTCCCCAGTTATATCAGCCTAGGCTGAGAACACTCCCCAGTCGTCACAGCCTAGGCTGAAAACACTACCCAGGCTTCTCAGCCTAGGCTGAGAACACTCCCCTTAGGCTGAGATAACTCCCCTCTAGTTGCAAAAAATTGTTTAGTTGTTTCTGACTTATACAAACTCTATACATAGGATCTAAGTTCGTTTTACCATATACATATACAGGCAGCATAATAAAGCATAATACTTTTTAGCAGTAATTTTTTAAGTCCGTTCAATTGACTTTTTTGTCCGCAAATTTTTATGAATTTTGCATAATACTTTTGTTGTCCGCAGAATGACGTTTTATTTATTTTTATTTTATTTTTATTTGACTTTATGCATTTCTTCCATTACGAGAAAGGAGCAGGAGTGTTCTCAGCCTAGGCTGAGATAACTGGGGTGTTATTTCAAGAGGGAGTTATATCAGCCTTGTACACCCCCCCCCCCATCCCCCATCCCCCATCCCCACACACTGGGGGGGGGGGGGGGGGGGTTGGGGGGCATGCAGGGGCCCCGAGCACGCCGGGGCCCCGAGCACGCCGGGGCCCCGAGCACGCCGGGGCCCCGAGCACGCCGGGGCCCCGAGCACGCCGGGGCCCCGAGCACGCCGGGGCCCCGAGCACGCCGGGGCCCCGAGCACGCCGGGGCCCCGAGCACGCCGGGGCCCCGAGCACGCCGGGGCCCCGAGCACGCCGGGGCCCCGAGCACGCCGGGGCCCCGAGCACGCCGGGGCCCCGAGCACGCCGGGGCCCCGAGCACGCCGGAGTGTAAGAGTAATTATAGATATATTACCAATGCATGCCGTTACCGGTCCAGTTATTCAGTTATTGCTTTCAGTGCAGACGGGCGATATTGTTCCACCGTCACCGTCGCCATTATCTACTTACTACTGCTGTACTTCACTATTACCGATTACTCAATTTTATTATATCAGACCGTCGGACAACAACACCAACTCAATCCAATTTTCTCTAACGGCCTCGGCCAAACAACTAGTAAGATCTCAGCCTGCGGTGACGAGTACGAACAATCTACCCGGTCGGGATCCCTTGATCCCGTCCCAATGAGTCACTTGAGACGCCTCATAAAGGACACTGGCCTTGAAGATGCGGTTAATCGCGCGAAAGTCATGGGTATAGGTAATAGGGTGGTGCGTTTTTTACTTTTTTTCGATTTCATTGTTCTACCGGTGCACAAAAGTTGCCAAATGGTAAAAAAATAAGGCAAAAAAAAAATTTCATTAAATTTCGTCTATATCTTCACGGATCCCAAGAGGGTTGAAATTTTGAGCCATCGCGATGCTCCATAATGAAATTTATAACAATATAACACATTGATGAAATATCAATGACTCAAGAAAGAACTTCATGCATGCATCAAATGTTATCAAATGGGTCCAAACTTAGTTAGAAACCAAAATTTTAATTTTTGGATCAAGGTAACTAGTGCCACAGGCACATGGACAAAACCTACCATTTGGCACAAAGTGATGATATTTCTAAATTTTCGCGATGGCCAACTTTTGAGTTCTCCTACTGCATTAATATTAAGCTCATTAGAACCGCAAAGTCCGATTTAGTGGGGGTAGACACCTTCAAAACAAACGTAGAGCGAATAGTTCTTGAGATATCGCAGAAAATGTGAAGTCCGGCACAAGTCTACACTACCGCCTTGATGCGATATGGAAAAATCCTCAAAAAATTTTATTTTGAATTATCTGAAGGAATCAAGAATAGACACATCGCTGCAACAAATTGATTTAGTGTACAGACACCTTCAAAGTTATTTCCGAACAGTTAAAGCCATACCTAATAGAAACTGTTTCTTCATTGAAGACACTTTATAAATATGAAGAATTGAACAATGATGAGTATGCAAACAAAATTCATCCCGATGTACTTAACTTTTGTTGTTTGCTCGCTGGGGTCGGCACTTTTGGAGAGGCAGATAAAAGTGTTCAATATAAGATATTAAAAACAGTAGAGCAACTTTGTCATCTAGTATCGACAAATTTCATTGGACCACTTACTTTTAAGCAAAAGTTTGCAGCATGATCTCTGGAAGTAAAACTTCAACACATATTCAAGGATTTGGTACACCATGTGGGTGCTACACTCAAATGAAAAGATATTTAAAAGATCAGTCAAGTACACCCCAAATACCCTATGCTACATCTAATGGTGATATTCATATAGCTGTGGACAATAACCAATATTATACTAAAACCTACCATATAACATTTCGAGGTATGCCATTTTCCAAAACTACAAGTGTCGCCACAATGTTGTTCAAAGCCCCTACTCCTTTACAATTTCAAAGCTTAACGTCGTTCGCATTCAATGTTAGTAAAACTTTGATGTATTATTTTCTCACCATAGCGATATTCTTGACCAGTATTCTACCGATATAAGATTTGACTTTGTTAACAGACATTTCAAAACCGTTCTCGAAGAAATTCAAACTGGCAGAAAAGAGGTCACGAATTTTATTGACAATAATGTGGAACTAGCATCCCCTAGAAATCGTCTACAGGACACTTACAGTCTCGTTAAAGGTAACGAACTAATTGGTGAAGAAGCTTCACTGCAAATCCATGACCCTCAACCTGGAGATCCAGGTTCCTATGCTGCATCCAGGTTCCTATGCTGCATCCAGGTTCCTATCCAGGTTCCAGATCCGGATCCAGGTTCCAGGTTCCGGATCCAGATCCAGGTTCCTATCACAGCTGTTAAATCAGTTGTGTACAATTTTTTGGTTGATAAGAGAAAGTGGGCAATATTGGTGATGGATGGGTGTCCTTATATACATAGTATTAAGGTAATGAAAGAAAACGAAGAAATTAATAAACAGTTAATATTGAAGCCTGGCCTAGGTCATATTCACCATAACATGTTAAAAACACTGACACATATCCTTTGGGTGCCTTTCGTGAAAATGTTTGCAATTAATGTTGCTAAATATAACAGTCCAAAAGCCCAACAGACATTTTACAAAGCTGGAGACCATCATAAAATTAATGAATCTTTTGATGTTATGTTAGAAGCAAATATTAAAGAATTGATGTACCTATGTATTTACGAACTCACGACATCTGGTGAACGCAAACTCGAAGAATTAACAGTCAATAATTTCTACCTGTGGTGTGAAAGGATTAAAAATCCATCTGTTAAATTTTTGTTGGACTGGACAATTGGACCGATGCTATCAGCAAATTTATTTAAGGCGGGAATTAGAAGGAATTACTCCTTAGCTATTGACACATTTCTATTTAAGTTTGGTCCAACTTTCTTTGCGCATACAAATTTTAATTACAGAGAAATATTGACGCACTATTTCATACAGAAGTGGCAAATGCCTAAAGATATACTTAAACTATAT
>JAUCBJ010005054.1:0-22197 GCA_032718475.1 Nemertoderma westbladi | reverse complement strand
ATTTAAATAATCCAATGGAAACAAAGATACTTGAATCATGAGACGTGAATTTTAAGTTTACTTTTTATTCATCCTCTGTGTTTGTATGTGAAAGAGCCGAATATTATTTATTACCAGTTCTGTATATAGAGATATGAGTTTCCGATTCTGTTATTACATTTGTCTGATAATCAGATACCTGACATACCGATACTTGCCTAACAACTCAACCCTACCGGACCTGAAATGAAAAATAATTGTTATCAGGACTGCTACGCGTAGCACCTACGCGTATCTACGCGTAGCACCTACGCGTAGTTTCAAAATACCTACGCGTAGTTCCAAAATAACTACGCGAAGTTTTAAAACACCTACGCGTAGTTGTTAAAAAGGCAGTAAGTCTGGCCCTACCGGTAAATGACAGGAATGGAAGTTACAAACTACGCGTAGCTACGCGTAGCTACGCGTAGGCCTACCCGTAGGTCGAAAAGATTTACCCCTATTTTGCTGTATTATGTATGTACAGATGTAGGTATAAAGCAGGTATTTCTGTATTTTAGTACCGGCACCGGTACTGCTATAGGCCTACTGTGTAGCCTACCATTTAAATACGGTAATGGCAGGCCTACCGGTTGTGCTAATAAATTTTAAATAATTGATAGGCCAAACTGGATTGCAGGAGTGTGGAAAATGTGGATATACCTTTCACATAATTTAGGCCTATTACTGTATTAGTTTTATAATCAATAATGGATCATGACTACTGTCTGAGTAGTGTTACGGATAACCTGCTCCTTTCCCTGATTTGGTAAAGTGACTGTTTATTGTTTTGGTTAGAAAATCCGGCCTTAACCTGCTCCTTTCCCTCAATTAGTTAAGTGATCGTTTATTGTTTTGGTTAGAAAATCCCGCCTCTGTAACCTGCTCCTTTCCCTCAATTGGTAATGTTATCGTTTATTGTTTTGGTTAGAAAATCCCGCCTCTGTAACCTGCTCCTTTCTCTCAATTGGTAATGTTATCGTTTATTGTTTTGGTTAGAAAATCCCGTCTCTGTAACCGGCTCCTTTCCCTCAATTATTTAAATGATCGTTTATTGTTTTGGTTAGAAAATCCCACCTCTGTAACCTGCCCCTTTCCCTCAATTAGTTAAATGATCGTTTATTGTTTTGGTTATAAAATCCCGCCTCTGTAACCTGCTCCTTTCCCTGAATTGGTAAAGTGACCGTGTATTGTTTTGGTTAGAAAGGCCCGCCTTTGTAACCTGCCCCTTTCCCTCAATTTGTTAAATGATCGTTTATTGTTTTGGTTAGAAAATCCCTCCTCTGTAACCTGCTCCTTTCCCTCAATTAGTTAAGTGATCGTTTATTGTTTTGGTTAGAAAATTCCGCCTCTGTAACCTGTCCCTTTTCCTCAATTAGTTAAATGATCGTTTATTGTTTTGGTTAGAAAATCCCGCCTCTGTAACCTGCTCCTTTCCCTCAATTAGTTAAGTGATCTCTTTATTGTTTTGGTTAGAAAATCCCGTCTCTGTAACCTGCTCCTTTCCCTGATTTGGTAAAGTGACTGTTTATTGTTTTGGTTTGAAAACTCGGCCTTAACCTGCTCCTTTCCATCAATTGGTAATTGTTTTTGGCTATAAAATGAGTGTTTTGCTACGTCATGTGGTAATCGATTATCGACAACAACCACAAACTATTAAATATAGAGTCTTTTTACCGCTTTTTGCCATTTTTTATGTCCTTTTATTTGACTTTTTTTGTCATTTTTTTTTTACGAATTATGCATAATGACTTTTGTTGTCCTTTTAATGACTTTTATTGTCCTTTTAATGACTTTTTATGTATGTATTTCTTCAAACTGTCAGACTGCTGATTTCTGGACTGTCAGACAGTTGATTTCACTATGCCTGTGCCAAAACATTCCATGATTCCATGATTTATAGACTATGAGATAGATTTCCATATGCGCCTGTGGTAAAAAGACTCTATATTTAATAGTTTGTGGTTGTTGTCGATAATCGATTACCACATGACGTAGCAAAACACTCATTTTATAGCCAAAAACAATTACCAATTGATGGAAAGGAGCAGGTTAATGCCGAGTTTTCTAACCAAAACAATAAACAGTCACTTTACCAAATCAGGGAAATGAGCAGGTTTACAGAGACGGGATTTTCTAACCAAAACAATAAACGATCATTTAACTGAGGGAAAGGAGCAGGTTACAGAGGTGGGATTTTCTAACCAAAACAAGAAACGATCACTTAACTTATTGAGGGAAAGGAGCAGGTTACAGAGGCGGGATTTTCTAACCAAAACAATAAACGATCATTTAACTAATTGAGGGAAAGGGACAGGTTACAGAGGCGGAATTTTCTAACCAAAACAATAAACGATCATTTAACTAATTTAGGGAAAGGGGCAGGTTACAGAGGCGGGATTTTCTAACCAAAACAATAAACAATCATTTAACTAATTGAGGGAAAGGAGCAGGTTACAGAGACGGGATTTTCTAACCAAACAATAAACGATAACATTACCAATTGAGAGAAAGGAGCAGGTTACAGAGGCGGGATTTTCTAACCAAAACAATAAACAATAACATTACCAATTGAGGGAAAGGAGCAGGTTACAGAGGCGGGATTATCTAACCAAAACAATAAACGATCATTTAATTGAGGGAAAGGGGCAGGTTACAGAGGCGGGCCTTCTGTGCTGTTGGAAGTAGTGGTGCCGCTATCCGTAACACTACTCAGACAGTAGTCATGATCCATTATTGATTATAAAACTAATACAGTAAGGCCTAAATTATGTGAAAGGTATATCCACATTTTCCACAATATCCTGCAATCCAGTTTGGCCTATCAATTATTTAAAATTTATTAGCACAACCGGTAGGCCTACCATTACCGTATTTAAATGGTAGGCTACACAGTAGGCCTATAGCAGTACCGGTGCCGGTACCGGTACTAAAATACAGAAATACCTGCTTTATACCTACATCTGTACATACAATACAGCAAAATAGTGCTATATATACTAATACCGGTACTGATAGCCTGAGAGAACAGCAGTAGAGAAACCGGTTGAAGGACATAAAAAATAAAAAAAAAGGACAAAAAAAGGATTTAAACGGACAATAAAAATTATTGCGTTTATATATACTAATACCGGTACTTATAGCCTAAGAGAACAGCAGTAGAGAAACCTGTAGCAAGGAACCTAACGGTAGATTTTTGGAGGACATAAAAAGTAAAAAAAAAGGACAAAAAAAGGATTTAAACGGAAAAGGCAAATTATTGCGATTTATTAACATATAATAATATATAATGCTGTAAAGGATGCTTATACAGTAGAAGTTCAAAACCGCTTTGAAGCACTTCAGTCAATGGATGAAGACCAATCCACCGATTCAATATACCAGAATATAATAACAGCCCACAAGGAATCAGCTAAGAGGCATATCCCCCAGAAACCTAAACGAAAACAGTATGTGCCATGGCAAAACTCTGAGGTTACTTGTAAGAGAGAAGATCTTAAGATAGCCTACAAAGTTAAAACCGAACAACCAACAACCGAAAACATTAACAAGTTTGAGAAAGCTAAGGACGATCTTAAATTGGCCTACAACATCAGCCAGGAAAAGTACATACAGGATAAAACTGAAGCAATTACAACTGCTCACATACAGCAACAATCAAGACTTACCTGGCAAACTGTAAATGAGGTATCTGGTCGGACAAGTTGTGCAAAGGGGCGCCTCAAAGCGGATAGTCCTGAAGAACGTGTTGGGAAGTGGAAAAATCACTTCAGCAACTTGCTTGGGCAGCCACCAAACATCGAGGTCAGCCCTACAAGGAAAATATATGACAAGACACTACCTATAGAAACAGGGGACTTCACACCTGCCGAACTCCAAAGAAGCATTAAAAGCATGTCCAATATTAAAGCGAGTGGATTAGATGAAATCCCAGCGGAGGTATGGAAAACCGGAGTGCTAAATAGACCATTATTGAATGTTTGCACCCGGATGTTAAAAGGGGAAAAGCCACCACCAATTTGGACTAAAGGTCAACTAAAGCCTCTCCCCAAGAAAGGAGACCTCGGCATACCAACAAACTATCGTAGGATCTGTCTGCTTGTGGTACAGTAGCTGCCAAAATATAGAATAAAATGATTCTATATAGGATTAGGCCTCACATAGAGAAACTACTGCGTAAGAGCCAAAACGGATTTCGAATAAGTAGATCAACAATAGCTCAGATACTTGCACTACGGAGACTGATTGAAGGAATTAAGTCAAAGAATCTCCCCGCAGTCATGACTTTTGTGGACTTCAAGAAGGCATTCGACTCCATCCATAGAGGTAAAATGCTTGAAATCCTAAGAGCTTATGGAATACCAGAAGTAATTGTTGCAGGCATTGGATTGTTATATTGTGACACAGAAGCGCAGGTACTCTCACCAGATGATGAAACTGAGTTTTTCTCAATCCTGGCTGGCGTACTGCAAGGTGACACATTATTACCATTACTATTTGTAATTGTGCTGGATTACGCAATGAGGACAGCCACAAAGGGTGAAGATCTGGGATTCACACTTCAAGAACGCAGAAGTAGTAGATATCCGGCAACTACAGTCACAGACACCGACTTTGCGGATGACATCGCCCTGCTCTCTAATACGCTAGCAGATGCACAGCTTCTACTAAATAAAGTGGAGAGGGCTGCTAAGGAGGTTGGATTGCATATAAATGCTACCAAGACCGAATTCATGACCTTTAATGTTGATGGAAACTTGACAACCATTGATAATAATCAACTAAGGAAGGTCGATGACTTCCAGTACCTTGGATCATGGATAGAGAGTAGCAAAAAGGACATAGAAGTTAGGAAAGCAAAGGCTTGGGTAGCTCTATCAAAAATGGATACCATCTGGAAATCAGATCTCTCCAGGCACCTGAAGACTAAGTTCTTTCGAGCCACAGTGGAAAGTGATTTTTATACGGACAAGACTACTAAGGGCAGCCCTAAACATTAACTGGAGTCAACACATGACAAACACCGAGCTTTATGGTACAATACCACCTGTATCAACCACCCTTCGTGAACGCAGATTAAGATTCAGTGGGCACTGCTGGCGAAGTAAAGACGAGGTCATACCAGATCTACTTCTCTGGCAACCAACTCATGGAAAGCGTAGTCGTGGACGACCTGCCATAACATATATAGATCAACTTGAAAGGGATACTGAACTTGGGAGAAACGAAATTGCGACAACTATGGAGAATCGGGAAGCCTGGAAGGATCTCATTTCCACTGTCCGAGTTCGCTCGACCTAGTACTGTAGTAGTAGTTGGGAGAACCATGTGAACGACCACCTAAATTTGTATAAAATTTTGGATTAATATTTTAACAATTTAACAATAGCATT
Organism: Nemertoderma westbladi; assembly: GCA_032718475.1. Classification (NCBI taxonomy): domain Eukaryota; kingdom Metazoa; phylum Xenacoelomorpha; order Nemertodermatida; family Nemertodermatidae; genus Nemertoderma; species Nemertoderma westbladi. The sequence continues at coordinate 16,786 of JAUCBJ010005054.1, read as the reverse complement.
TTTTGAATTTTTTTTTGCTCTACTAGAAAATAGACAATTTGTATAAAATTTTGGATTAATATTTTAACAATTTAACAATCGCATTTTTTGAATTTTTTTTTGCTCTACTAGAAAATAGACATGTTGAACATGTAATTATTACACTTCCTCTGCATTTTTGAACGAATTTACAAGTATGCGAGGTGGGGTTCAAGTCTCCCACCCTAGGTGTCAAGTCTCCCCCCATTGAGGGAGACTTGACGCTTTTTCGAAAATACGTATAATTGGTTTAATAAAAAAAGTTTAAGAGTTTAAAATCTCAAACTCTCACATAATGATACAGTAGCAATCATAAATGTAATTTAAAAAAGTTAAAACGGCATTGAAAAATTTATTTATCTGTTATTTAGAGCGATTATAACTCTCAAGTCTCCCTCACTCACCCTATATATACAGAATAACAAAATTTGCAGAAATATTATTTGAAAGGGAAGCTCATTTTTATGTTAAGGACAGCAAATTGTTGATTCCTGTCGTAATAGAACAACTCGGGTCTGTCAATGTTTTCGTAAACAGTAATAAGACCGGCGTTGTCCAGCAACTGAGTAAACAATGTATGAGTAGTTGGATTTCTAATAGTGCAAGAAATATAAGCGCAGCGAGATGGATTGGCTGAGTTGCTGGTTGATAACAGATAATATGGAGTAGGTTAACTAGACCTGGTAGACTCTCGGGGTCAAAGGTCACATCAGTGGCGACAATAATATCGTATACATCTGTCAACCGCTTGATCGCAATTAGACAAACTCCAATCAAGGGGCTGCACTCTAATGTAATCCTTTTGAAGCTGATGATTCTGTTTGCATTGAAAAGCCTTTGAGTTGAGGCAGTTAATGCGAATATTCTCGCGTAAATTGTCCAGAACGTTTAAGCTCGCACTCCGTAAACGTGTACCCCGCAGGAAGTGACGTCATACACGTAATTATACCGGACAAACCCGCGCCGCATCCCAACTCTAGGATTCTATTACCGTCCGTTAGATGGAGTCGTGCACTCAACCATTCCGTCAGCGAGAAACCCGCTGGCCAGCTAACCAAACCGGTAGTTCCCCCAGATAGGGTGACAACGTTCTCGCGAATAGTCACGCAGCAGTCGCAGGGTAAAACGTAAGTCCAGAAGCAGTTGGTCTGCGAATCGGGTTGAGCCATAAGCGGAGAGAATCTTTCATACACCATGTCGCTAACTTCGGTAACATTATTAAAGAGAAACTTGAGGAAGTTTATAAGATAAGTTCTCGAGGGTGGGAATTCCTTCGCTATTGGGTGGTCCACCGTTAGTTTCAGTATAGTGCCCTGTGCCGATGCGTCGCCGTTGCTATGGATATTGATGACGTCTTTAAATATTACCGACAACGGCCTCATAGAAAGGAAGTGTTTCGTTAACATTGATATACAGTCCAGCTCACCAACAGAGTGCCATCGGATCCGATCTGAACCGATCGGATCCAACAGCTTCAAACACTTTCAGACAAACTCCAACAGTCCAACAACTTCAAACAGATTCAGACAGTTTCAAACAGATTCAGACAGTTTCAAACAGAATCAGACAACTTCCAACAACCTGTCAATCACTCCACCCACACTCAACCGCAACCCCAACTCAACTCCCATCTTCTTGCGCGCAGATAGAATGAAAGCGTTTGAAACTACTAAAGGAACTCCATTCATAAAGCCACAATAACGACAGAGTGGACTGGCCACTGGCGGCGCCCTTGAACATTCCCACTGTAACTTAAGCTGACCTGAAGGAACAGCCCATTAGTGAGGTCGGTTTGAGTGTGTGAATGTAATTTACTCAAATAGGGTAGGTGCGCGAAAAAATAGTTGGGCTAGAAGTATTACGTGCAAACCTTTTCATTTCGATGCTCTTTCAACACAACTAATAAAATTAACCAAAAATATTTTTTTCACTCATTGTAATTATATTTCTGTTTGCTTAATCTGTTTGTGTTTATATCTGTTTATGTGCAGTATTTAGTGCCCTACGTCAAAGAAACTAATATATTTATAGCATTATTTACATTTCTAATTAAATTAAGGAATTAAAAACGTGTTGGTGTTATTATATTCATTTATCGGAATTTATATTATAGGAATTTATTATTCGTTTATGCATTCTAGTTAATTAATTGATATAATTAACGACATAATTATGTAAATAAAAATTGTTAAATGAAACAAATCTTTGTTTCGGTTTATAATTGACAATAGCACACCCTCACAATCACTTCAAATTGAGAGTTAAAGTGATTGACATTTCGTTAATGAACTACGCTTTTGTAAAGCATTGGCAAATTCCAACAAATTCCGATGGCGTCAAACATCTTCAGACAACTTCAAACAGTTTCAGACAACTTCAGACAACTTCAAACAACTTCAGATAGCTTCCAACAACATCCAACAGAAATTTCAAACACTTTCAGACGGATTTCAGACAGATTCAGATGGGCTCCAACAGACTAAACTTGTTGGAAATATTTTCTCCAACAGAATCAAACAGTACTAAATCTCCGTAGGTTAGCATTGTGCTTGTTTGAAGCTGTCGGAGTGTGTTGGATCCGATCGGATCCGATGGCACTCTGTTGGTGAGCGGGACTGTAGATGGAGTACATGATTGGCTGGATTGGCATTGGATGTGAGGGATAAGGGGGTCGCGACCTGCTTTCGTCGCCATGGAAGAGTCAGACCATCCGCCTCCATGAGTATCCATATGACAGCATGACACCCCCTCTGATATAGGTATTCTGGAATTCATGTAATGGCTACCGCATGGCTACCGCCATGCTACTCAGATGGCAAAGAGCCAAAACAAGGTTTAATGTTGATGGAAACTTGACAACCATTGATAATAATCAACTAAGGAAGGTCGATGACTTCCAGTACCTTGGATCATGGATAGGGGAGTAGCAAAAAGGACATAGAAGTTAGGAAAGCAAAGGCTTGGGTAGCTCTATCAAAAATGGATACCATCTGGAAATCAGATCTCTCCAGGCACCTGAAGACTAAGTTCTTTCGAGCCACAGTGGAAAGTGTATTTTTATATGGGGGTGAGACCTGGACACTGACTAAATCACTTGAACAACGAATTGATGGTTGCTACACAAGACTACTAAGGGCAGCCCTAAACATCAGCTGGAGACAACACATGACAAACCGCCGAGCTTTATGGTACAATACCACCTGTATCAACCACCTTCTGTGAACGCAGATTAAGATTCAGTGGGCACTGCTGGCGAAGTAAAGACGAGGTCATACCAGATCTACTTTTCTGGCAACCAACTCATGGAAAGCGTAGTCGTGGACGACCGGCCATAACATATATAGATCAACTTGAAAGGGATACCGAACTTGGGAGAAACGAAATTGCGACAACTATAGAGAATCGGGAAGCCTGGAAGGATCTCATTTCCACTGTCCGAGTTCTCTCGACGTAGTAGTACAGTAGTAGTAATATATAATCGGGGCCAGTATTTAGTTGACCATAGCAGGCCCTATGCAGCCAAAGTGCCAACAAAACCAACCTAGTGCCAGTTAGTCAAACCACGTGTCAGCGAGTGCAACACAGCGGGACTGAAGGACATCATCTGTCATACTCATCCTGGACCTACAATGTTTATTTGACATAGGTTAGCGGCAGCCACACTCTTTAAATCACTTAGCTTTAAGTAGGTCTACCTGTCTTCAGTCTGCACTGCATGTGTGTTGTGCACTTCTTACTGGTCCGCAATGCCTAATCTTTAAAATCACATACGGATTATTCTCCATAGGAATCCACGCGTATGTGCATACGGATACGGCAAATGCATACGGATACGGATACGGCGAAAAGTTATACCCGATAATTAATGGCTGAATTGTCGTTCAAACGTTCTAATACCTGGAAGCATCTACAGCTAGAATAAACAACGAGTTTGATAAAGGCCGGAAACATCTCGAAACACCTAGATTTATTAAAAATGAGGCAGAAACTATGCTTTGCTACTTTGTTTAGCGAAAATTCAAACGAAAACGACATAGTTAACTACCGTTGCCGTACCGTTCGTTGCCAGGAGTTTTAAACTTTAAGGAGTTTTAAATTTCAGAATTGATAACAATTTAGCCAGTACTTCAGTAGAATGCACTGCGTTGTACCGGTACTACTGTACTAGACTAGACTACTCATATTAACGATTCCGACTAACTGAAGGCTTCACGATGAATACGATGTGGCGGCGAAAAATGCTCGGTGGAACATTAATATGGCAGGTGCACATGGAGTAAAAGTAAACCCGAGAACAAAGTCGCCGAGTCCAAATAAACCCGGAATGGAAGACTGATGTCCAATAAACTCAGAATGAAGACGACGAAGTCCAAACTTCGTTTTGTCGTTTAGTCTCATTGTGGTTTCCATCTAACGGAGCATTTATCGCCTTGAATGCCACACCTACTCATCGTCAAGCTTGCAGTTTCAGAGTTCAGGCGGTATCATTTAAAGTCTAGTTTAGTACCGGTACATCGCAGTGTATCCACACTGGTTGAATTGTTCCACACTCCTACATACTGGTTGAATTGTTATCTATTTCTGCAATTTATAAAACCCGCTCGGGTTAACATAGCAACGGAAATATTTAAATAATCATGATGTTTAATTTCGTATTTTCGTCGGTAAAAAAAATGTCCAACTGTTGTTTTCTGCCTCAATGTTTATAAATCTAGGTGTTTCTATATGTAATACAGGCTCCAGTCTATGACCCTGTAAAGTGTTTTTATACGACTGAGCTACCCCAGCCCCATATAGATGTTTAGTACTGATATCGGACATTATAACAAATTGGGTAGACTTCACCAAACGGTTGAGCTGATTTTTTAGAGGGTCTTAAACATAGCAACGGAGGAAACTGCCATAGCAACAGCTCTTATAGTATATCTGTAGATATGATTAGTTAAAATTTATTGAAGATTACTATTTTTGATATGATGAAGTTAATGGCATATTTAGTTTTTTGAAAATACCATAGGGGCCGTCCAAGTATGACGTCTGCACTTTTCCCCAAAATGTTGACCCCCTCCCTCCCCTAAATCAGATGTCATCAGATAGGCGTTGACCCCCCCCCCCCCCCTAAATCAGATTAAAAAAAAATTTTGTAATAAACTATTATATTATCATCTAACAATCATTAGCTTAGGATTAATCTGAAACAGAAGGTCGTGCTACGGGCCTCCGGCATCCGCGGGCTTCGAACAATTAAAATAGGCAAGCTATTTACTCTTCTGCTATATCTCTTCTAGCACCTATAAATGAATATATGCTGACGTCAGATTTTGGCTGACCCCCTCCCCTCCCATCATCAGCACGTCATCAGATTTTCCCAACCCCCCTCCCCCCCCTAAAGTGCTGACGTCATACTTGGACGGCCCCATAGCAACCAAGCGAAAACGACCTTCAAAGTTAGCAGTATTGACAATGTCTGTAGCGACTAGCTTTACAGGTTACAGTTTCATAATCAGCTACGCGAACTTGAGTTTTTGTTTTAAGTATTAGGTACCGGTAATTAATTACTTCAAACGCGGGCGAAGTTTGCTACATAGGAACTTTCGTAGTTTCATACAACCGCGACCGTACGTAGCACACTCTGTCTCTTTAATTGAATCGCCAATAACATATTTAATAAATCACCTAAACCTTTACTCTCGAATCGTACTGGTACTGTAGGTACTGCTGGTACAGGTACTGTAGTAGTGATAGTTTTCTTTTGGTTCCATTTGCTTGTCACTGTCACTATAACATGTTCCATTCCGTACAGCGACATGCAACTTTTGAACGCCCTTATATAATCTATTTATTATATTTACATCGCATGAAATTTATATTAGTGAAGAGCTTAACATACCTAAAACTACTGCCACCTGTATTTAATTTATTGATTAATATTTATTGAAGATTTGATAATGGATCAACATATAAATTTATTGAAAGAGAAATCATCTGGTGCCGGTATAGTTATAAAGAAAGAACAAACAGATTCTATGATTATAAAGGGAGAACCAACAGACTCCACCCCCTATTATCTTGATGTTAATCAAGGGAAGTGCGTTTACGGATCATCTCCCATCGAAGATCACAACAATTTGTTCGGTAGAGTAGATGTTGTCCCTGTACTAGATGACGAAGATATTTCTTATGAACCATCTGGAGATTCTTTTATTGTTGAAAAACGGGAAAATGACAGCGCAGACTGTTCGTATGATAGGCCCATTGGAACTGAAGGTACAGAACCAACAATCAGTTGTGCAACAACAGAGTCCGGTAGTTCTAATGAAACTGTTGGGGAGTTGGTATCTTCTTCAGACACCAGTTCCTGTTTGCATTGCAATGAATTATTTAATAACAAAGGAAATTTAGATAGACATATAGAATCCGTTCATAAAGACGTAGAGAATAAGTATAAATGCGATTATTGTGAGAAATTGTTTAAAATAAAAAATTATGTAAAGAAGCATGTTGACGCTACCCATAAAGATATCAAACATAAGTGCGGTTATTGTAATAAAGAATTCAGCCAGCAAAGGAGTCTAAACACCCATGTGAACTACTTTCATAAAGATATCAAGTACAACTGTTTCGATTGTGGAAAATCATTTGCTACAAAAGACAAACTAAAACAACATGTCGACTCTATACATCAAGATATTAAATATAAGTGCAGTTATTGTCATAAAGGATTCAGTCAGAAAGGAGATCTAAACACCCACATTAACTTTGCCCACAAAGGTATCATCAAGTATAGTTGTTCCGATTGTGGAAAATCATTTGCTAAAAAAGACAAACTAAAACAACATGTCGACTCTATACATAAGGATATCAAACATAAGTGCGGTTATTGTAATAAAGAATTCAGTCAGCTATCGAATCTAAACACCCATATCAACTACTCCCACAAAGATATCAAGTTCAACTGTTTTCATTGTGGAAAATCATTTGCTAGAAAAGTCGAACTAAAAAAACATATCGAATACATTCACAAAGATATAAAACATAAGTGCGGTTATTGTAATAAATAATTCAGCCGGCAAAGTAGTCTAAACACCCACGTTAACTTTGTCCACAAAGGTATCATGAAGTATAGCTGCTCCGATTGTGGAAAATCATTTGCTAAAAAAGACAAACTAAAACAACATGTCGACTCTATACATCAAGATATTAAATATAAGTGCGGTTATTGTAATAAAGAATTCAGTTACAAACACGTACTAAAACAACATGTCGACTCTATACATAAACATATCAAACATAAGTGCGGTTATTGTAATAAAGAATTCCGTTACAAACACGACCTTAAACGGCATTTCGACTCTATACATAAGGATATCAAACATAAGTGCGGTTATTGTCATAAAGAATTCAGTCGGCAAGGCTACCTAAACACCCATATCAATTCTGTTCATAAATCTTAAAGTTACCGGTAACAAAATTGTTGTATTTTGTAGTGAACTATATATATTTGTAACTGATTAAATACATTGATTTTCAGGTTATTAATGTTTTCAGTGGATCTGATTTTAATGCAACACAAACCAAATCAATCAATGAATCGAAGTGAAACTTATAAATTAGTAGCATGTCGAGTTATATCCCCTTTGACCCTCTTCAACTGATTCCCACTTATTCCCATGCACTTATTCCTGCACTTATTCCTAGCAGCCCACTTACTGCCTAACACGCTGTATCTCATTGTGTAGTTAAATATCCGTTCGGGCCATTGCCCCCCCCCCCCCCCCCCCTCCCTTCCCGACATAGATAAACTGTAATATTGAAGATAAACTGTGATGTTGAATGCTGTATTTTACTGAAACACACAAGTTCCGTATTTAAATATAACACCCACAAAGCACATTACACTCTCCAAGCAGATTCCGCAACATGTCACAATCCATATCGCTACCGCTACGAAAAATAAATGACATAACATCCTACAGACAGGAATTAACAGACCCTTATGAGTTTAGTGGCGGTTTGTAATAAATTTAACCTCTTGGCATATTGATATTAATATTAATTATAAATTATATTTATTATACCATGGAAATGGTAAAATTGCTAGATCTAAAAAGTTCGCGCAATAATTTAAATAAAATTATTAAAAGTTTGACATCCGAATAAAATCAGATTACGCCTTAGCATCCCAACTACTTGTTGAGGCTCAGTCAACGTGTTGGCGGGCCTATTTTACACAAGCAGGGATACCTTTACCGTATGGTATAGTTAATGTGTCCAGATGTTGAGTAAAGCCAATAGTGTGTACTTTGCATATTTAACATTAGCCTATGGGGAGTATCGTTGTTGTAAGATAGGTCAGGGGAAGGGAAATACAACTCAACCACTAGACAAAGCGGCTCTCTTTACCACTTTCAGCTATCTCCGGAGGTTGAATGATAGACACTTCTAAGCTTTGATATTGGCAGTGATTTTTTATGTCCTTTTATTTGACTTTTTTTGTCCTTTTTTTTTTACGAATTATGCATAATGACTTTTGTTGTCCTTTTAATGACTTTTATTGTCCTTTTAATGACTTTTTATGTATGTATTTCTTCAAACTGTCAGACAGATGATTTCTGGACTGTCAGACAGTTGATTTCACTATGCCTGTGCCAAAACATTCCATGATTCCATGATTTATAGACTATGAGATAGATTTCCATATGCGCCTGTGGTAAAAAGACTATATTTAATAGTTTGTGGTTGTTGTCGATAATCGAATACCACATGACGTAGCAAAACACTCATTTTATAACCAAAAACAATTACCAATTGATGGAAAGGAGCAGGTTAAGGCCGAGTTTTCTAACCAAAACAATAAACAGTCACTTTACCAAATCAGGGAAAGGAGCAGGTTACAGAGACGGGATTTTCTAACCAAAACAATAAACGATCATTTAACTAATTGAGGGAAAGGGGCAGGTTACAGAGGCGGAATTTTCTAACCAAAACAATAAACGATCATTAACTAATTGAGGGAAAGGAGCAGGTTACAGAGACGGGATTTTCTAACCAAAACAATAAACGATTACATTACGAATTGAGAGAAAGGAGCAGGTTACAGAGGCGGGATTTTCTAACCAAAACAATAAACGATAACATTACCAATTGAGGGAAAGGAGCAGGTTACAGATGCGGGATTTTCTAACCAAAACAATAAACGATCACTTAACTAATTGAGGGAAAGGAGCAGGTTAAGGCCGGATTTTCTAACCAAAACAATAAACAGTCACTTTACCAAATCAGGGAAAGGAGCAGGTTATCCGTAACACTACTCAGACAGTAGTCATGATCCATTAATAGGCCTAACTTATGTGAAAGGTATATCCACATTTTCCACAATCCTGCAATCCAGTTTGGCCTATCAATTATTTAAAATTTATTAGCACAACCGGTTGGCCTACCATTACCGTATTTAAATGGTAGGCTACACAGTAGGCCTATAGCAGTACCGGTGCCGGTACCGGTACTAAAATACAGAAATACCTGCTTTATACCTACATCTGTACATACAATACAGCAAAATAGTGCTATATATACTAATACCGGTACTGATAGCCTGAGAGAACAGCAGTAGAGATACCGGTAGCATGGAACCTAACATTAGACTTTTGGAGGACATAAAAAGGACAAAAAGGACAAAAAAAGGATTTAAACGGACAATAAAAATTATTGCGTTTGATATTTAGCCGCTCTAGGTAGACTTACATTAGGCAAATTCCAAGTGATTTCCTAAAGGTTATTTATTTCCTATTAGGTTCCTATTAGGATCCAATAGGACGTTTGTTTTTGGCTATAAAATGAGTGTTTTGCTACGTCATGTGGTAATCGATTATCGACAACAACCTCAAACTATTAAATTTAGAGTCTTTTACCACAGGCGCATATCATAGTTAGATCTCATAGTCTATCAATCATGGAATTTACCAAAGTCATTAAAGGGACAACAAAAGTCATTATGCACAATTCGTAAAGAAAGGCGGACAAAAAAGTCAAATAAAAGGACATAAAAAATATTATATATAAATTTTCTGTCCCTTTGTCTGTATGTAAACCTACAGGACAACCGTACTTTCCAACGGATTCCAGATAAAATTTACTAACAACATTGGGGTCGTTATTTGTGTGCGTCAACCTCAACCAAATAACCATTCTCGACCAACCATCTAGACAACCATGAATGGGAAAACCGAACATTTTCAACTTGTCATAGCCATCTGCATGCCAGGCATAGTTTGGCCCCTTATTTCGATATTGCCTACGTTTTAGTTTATGCTTACGTCTCAAATTCGAAGCGAGTGGGTTTATTTCCTTAAGAATACGTTGGACTGTTAAACGTGATACAGTATAGCCAAGTTTTACCAAATGCCTCCAAAAATGGCGATATCCCCACAAACATGCAGCTCCGTCTATAAGAGATTTTACAGTTTGCTTAATTTCAATCAAGACTTTATTCCCACTCTTAAATGCAATTCGATTAACCGTCTCTTCACTGTCCTTTCACTAATTGTAATTCAATGTTTTTTATGGAGGATATTTACAATCTCCCGGTAAGTTAATCCACTCTTAAAATACTAAAACTTTTCCATAGCATACAACTGCGTTGCACAATGTCGTACCATACAGTAGCACCCAACACTACTTCACATACGATAATTCCGCAGACTTAGACCTAGGCCTACTTTGTACTTCATATTCTATTTCCAGCCATTTTGACTGTGTGTGTGGAGAGCAACATGATATTTTCATGCAGCTCTACACACACACACCTCACTACACAACTTACAGTACTTTAATGTGTGTGGAGAGCGACATGATATTTTCATGCCGCTCTATACACACACACACCTCACTACACAACTTACAGTACTTTAATGTGTGTGGAGAGCAACCTGATATTTTCATGCCGCTCTATACACACACACCTCACTACACCCCAGTAAACAACAAGCGTGCTAAGCGCATGTATGGCGAACGACATGTTCGCCAGACGTACTGGTACATTTCTTGAGGTGCAGGAGAGATTCGCCAATGATTCTTGTCTGGGAATAGTTTTCATGTAAGCGCCAGGAGTGCGTGGCGCATACTAAGAATTTCATTAACAGGAATGATATATCCATCGAATTCCAACCATGTGTGGCGAATGGGCTGGGAATCATTGTCTCTGCGAATAATATTGGTCAGGATCATTTTCGCGGATTTCTTAGATAGACTGTACTGTATGACTGGAACTGTTAGATTAACAGTCTGGCCACTCATCACTCACGCCATTATACACAGGGCTAAACTTAAATATATTTAAATTAGGGCGCAATTTTTTTTAAAATCACTGTGCAATAGTGCAATAAAGGTAGGCCTATCACCAAGTATCACGAGGATAAGTGGGTTTAATCGAGATCCGACTACAATGCGTGTGAATTTGAAAAGCTGTCAAAAAAAAAACGAAAAAAAATTGGTGATCACCATGGCCATCATGAAAGTAAGTTAATTATACTTATCCGTATAAATAGTACGAATTGCACTGTAGGCCCTATACAAAACTATACGATGTATGTGCGAGTGCAGCGGTGGCACTTGTGGGCCACCGTACATAATTGAGGTTATGTTCGATAGGCATATATGTAATACTAATAACTACTGTATGTTACATTCGATCCTGATTACGTTCGGTCTGTCGTCACCCATAATCTGTTAATGGCCTATGCTATCTCAGTATCTGCCTATGCCTGTGGGTATAACTTTTCACCGTATCCGTATCCGTATGCATTTGCTGTATCCGTATCTACATACGCGTATGTGCGTATGTAATGGATTGTATGCTGCTGTCACCAGGTCACTGCATTATCTGATTTCACAGTTGTACTGCTGTACTGTGTACTGTCTGACTGTTGTAAGCCTAGCACCTAGCAGCCTAGCGTGTATTTGGTACTTAGTAGTTAGTACCGGTACCTGATATTTGGACTATGGGACAAAAAGCTGGCAAGTGCCAAGTGGTAAGGTAACTGTCGCAGGCCTCCGCCTCGCCTACTGACCTATCTACCTACAGACCTATCAGCCTATGCCTGTACTCTGTACCCTATGCCTGTATGCTGTTGCCGGTGGCCGCGTGGTGTGGCAGGTACCGGGTACATAATATCCGTTGCCAGGAATTTTGAGCTTTAAATTGCAGAATTGATAACGGTTCTATCACATTTGAGGCACAGCTACACAGTGACAAACACCTTTCCCCAGTCACCAGTGGCCATTTTTGGACCGATTTGTCTCAAATTTCACACATACACTCTCTGACCTACAGACCTTACCGGTATGTGTAACTTCATAAAAATTAATTTTATATTAGGGTGATTTTCCGTTTCGAGCAGCACGATTGAAAATCATGATCTGTTATCAAATGTGTACCATTTCCTCAATTTTCCTTCAATTTGCCGGAAAATCTACAGACAGACACCCCAGGTCGTGTATTTAATGTGGTGTAAATTTTACGGCTGCAGACTGGCAGAGGACGATGTGCCCTTCGCGCAGCACGTGAAAACTGTATTTTCTATATAAATAGGCCTACTTAACTTAATTTGTAATTTGACCACTGTCAGTAGGCCTACTGGAAATAAAAATTGTATAATCATGTACTGAAATAGTTTACTAACATTGCCGAAGTTGTCGTATACTGTCGGTTTGCGATTTTACCTGTCGGTTTTGTGTCTTTTGTTGTTGTTGGTATGCGAAAGGTGTCGGTCTGTCGGTGGCGTATTTAGTCAAACCCTTTAAATGGTGATGTTCAATTGTACTGGCTGACTGGCGGCACTGGGCTGCTGGGGGAGGGGGAATATTCAGTTTGGGTACCCACACTGCCATTGGATTTTTATACTGTATGAAACTCGCAGGTTACAGTAGTGGCGGCCTCAATCCTAATTAAAGGGTCTGGTACAGACAGTTTCATAGTTGGCTACACGAACTTGAGTTTTTGTTTTAAGTATTATGTAGCAAGCAGAGCAAAGCAAGCAAGCAAACAGTCGGCCGAAACCGGAGGAAACCCGAATGCTCCTCTTTCGATAGCTGCTACCCGAGGGTAGGGGTGGGCGATACTCCTATCCCAAGATTTGCTCCCAGTAATTTAACTGGTACTCAAAAACTAAGTATTATGTACCGGTAATTAATTACTTAAGTTCAAAAGAGTGTTTGCTCTAGCGAAGATTGGACGCGGGCAAAGTTTGCTGCATAGGAACTTTTGTAGTTTCATACAACCGCGACCGTACTGTAGTTCCCAGTACATCTGAGCACATTCTGTCTTTATATGAATCGCCAATACTAATAACATATTTAATATATAACCTTAAACCTGTAATTTAGAACCGTACTGGTACCGGATTAGTTCATAAGTTAATGTCCCTCTCTTGTACCAGTCTTCTTCTTCTTATTATTTATAGAAAAATACAAATATACCAAACAATACCTGGAGTAAGGAGATGGGCTTCAGACTTAAAAATGTTAAGAATCATATTTAAAATTAATTATGGCTCTGGGGCCCTGACTCTGTTTCAATCTATCCTCTGAGCTCTGACTGTATACCGGTACAGACATTTTGTTATAAAAATGAAACCGGGTATTGCTACTATTTTAGTGTGGGTGATTAATATTTTTGAATTCCTTGAAAACATCTGAATGCTCAAGAAATTACCGAGATGTTGGCGTTCTAAAGTTGCATGTTTTTGGGTAATATAAAATTTGAGGCACACAGTGGTAAGACATTTTTTGGTCGATTCCCCTATGCCCGTGGCGATCCACTTGTACTTTTTTCAAACATTGATGATTCCCCTATGCCCATCAGCCCATGGCGAACTACTTATACTTTTTTCAAAAGTTTGTTAGTATACATTGCACTGTAATATTGCATATAATAACCTAATTAACTAAAACTGCTAATTAACTATTAATAAATGCCACAAACTGTAAATTGATTTATTAGGCATATTGTACAAAATGCCACAATTCCTAAAAATGTGCACTGTAATATAATAATTGCTTAATAATAATTTGACATTAAAAAAAACGTACTGAAAAATGATTTTAATTTTAATTATAATTGATTTTAATTATTGATTACATGAATAATAATTCAGTATAAAATGCCACAACAAAGTACTGTAAAGTAATTCACAACATAATTATATCATAAGTCAGTCCTATATTATGTCCTACTGTGTAATTAAATTTAAAAAGTACGAAATTAACTACAAATTATAATTAATACATGCAACAAGTATGAGCCACAATTACAACTAAACCTACAGTATGGGAACAATTGCAATTATAATTTACCCTTCGCGTCATCCCGCTTCATTGCCATCGAGCAACGACAACACGTTGGGGGTGTTTCCATACCGAGACCGTGTCTTATCCACCACAGAAAGACGGCTGCAGATGACGTCCGCAAAATCTCTGCTAATCGTAAATCATTCATTCAGGCACTTAAACTGGCATTCGTCCTCCCTCCCCCAGTGCCGCCGGTACAATAATTGAACATCGCCATTTAAAATATTATTTCACTATTAGTTGAGTGCCTACTTACAGTAAAGTAGGTACCGGTACCGGCCATAAACTTTACACCACATTAAATACACGACCTAGGGTGTCTGTCTGTAGATTTTCCGGCAAATTGAAGGAAAAGTGAGGAAATGGGCAAAAAGCAAAAAAAAAATTGTCTCTTCGAGGAAAAGGGCATAAACTCATGATTTTTCATCATGCTGCTTGTTAGCTTATTCAATCCCGCTAACCCAAACCGTAAAGTAAGCCGATAAGCAATATTGGGGGCCACGAAATTGGATAATCAATCACTCGTGTCACCCCAACAAAATGGGAAGGAGAAACACACAATGAGGGTCAGGGGCCAAACCCCTAACAGAGAGAGAACAGGTGGAGTGAACGGGAACACTCCAAAGGGCGCCAACAAGGGTATCAACCAATCAGAGGGGGGAAAGGCATCGATTAGGTAGAGTAACAAGGCCAACCCGTGCAATATAGCCAGTTGGCAGTAATCATTTACTCAGTTATCTCAGTGCTAGTTACTGGTGTTACTGTAGTTTACAATAGTTTAGTTAGGGAAGTACCGGGACTTCAATTACCGTCTCCCGCCTTCCATATACAATAATTTATCCACCGTTATACCGTATCTATATCTATATACCCAAACATTATACACATCGAACAACCGAAACTCTTTTACTCTTCATACACGGCGGGGACACGTGAACTGACAAAACCGGATAAACCGGGATCCCATCTGGATCCCGTCACAGTAATTGAAACCTAGCAGCCACCTGACAGTAATTGAACTCAGAGCTGCCGCCCTAGCTAACTAAACTCAGTGACTACCAGCCACCAATCTATGCGAGTGAGATGAGTCAGTCGGGAGAGACGACGCCGACGCGGACCCCGGACGAAGAGCTAACGATCCGCGAGGCCGCAACCAGGCGGTACAGGCCCACAACGCCGGACCCATCGGTAACGGGTCATCCGGCAGTTCAGGATGAGGGGGGCCGTCTGGAACCCGAGGTCGAGCCAAGACAAGGAGAGAGCGAGACGGAGGGAGAAGGAGACGAGTCGACACGGGACGTGGGTCGACGTACTGATGTCGCCGGCCAGCCACAGGCCGAGGGCGACGAGCGGCCCACCGAAACGACGACGGTGGGGCCGACGGTACGACGCCGGACCCGGAGAGACGGAGGAGATGTCGGTACCGATGTCGCCGGTCAGCTACAGGCCGAGGGCGACGAACGGCCCACCGAAATGGCGACGGTGGGGCCGCCGGTACGACGTCGGACCCGGAGAGACGGAAGAGAGGTCGGCGACGAGGACGTCGGGGTTTCTGATCGACTTCGACGGGCCTACAACGCGACTCAGAAACTGCTAAAGGAGGCCAAAGAGGGGGCGAAGATAGACGAGGTGAGACTGAGGAAACGACTAGGTGAGTCGAATAAACACTTTAATTATCTAATGCGCTTCGGGCAAAGAGAACTGGCCAAGGAGAGAGCGAGAGGGGTTGCCGAGGAACTGTGTGACTTATGGCGGTGTAGGGGTATGGAACCTAGCGTAGTGTACGTAGGGCCATACTTAGTCGATGCCCGGGGAGTAAAATTAGTGGGTTGGGAGAGACCTGAGGAGGGCGAATCCGAGGTTAACCCCGAGGATTCGGCCACGTCGGTCGGAGGAAGTTCCGGGAGGCGGGGGAAAGTCAGTAGGTCGGGAAGGTGGAGGGAATCCGTCGTAACCGATAAGTCTGCTACATCCTCCGCGAAAGGAAGACGGGTGAGAGAGATAAATGCCACGTACCATCTCGATTTGATAGAGCAAGGTCAAAGGGAAGTAGGTAGACGGTTAGAGGAGGGGAGAGTGCTGCTAGAGAGGGAAATGGCATTGATTAAAGAAACCGGAGAGAGGGCCAAGAGGGCCGCGAGAAGCCTTATTGTGTGTGAGGAAGTAGGGAGGAAGGAACAAGAAGAGCGTGAGGCGGAACGTAGGGAACGTGTAGCGAGAGAGAAAAATGAGCGCAAAGAGCGTGAGGCGGAACGTAGGGAACGTGTAGCGAGAGAGAAAAATGAGCGCAAAGAGCGTGAGGCGGAATGTAAAGAACGTGAGGCGAGAGAGGAAAACGAGTGCAAAGAACGTGAGGCGAGAGAGGAAAACGAGTGCAAAGAACGCGAGGCGAGAGAGGAAAACTAACGCAGAGAGCGTGAGG
>JAUCBJ010005053.1:0-41479 GCA_032718475.1 Nemertoderma westbladi | reverse complement strand
TGCAGCTGCAATGCAGCATGCCGATCCTAGTAGTATTCATGGGTGGTGGATAGTAAGTGTTTCACCAATGCTACAATCCCTCTCATCGTGTGAGATATAGCCTTGCCTGTATCCATTGTTAACGATTTGTAGCGTTTGATACCATTCCGACATTGCATTGCATCCACACGATTGGCAAATTCAATTAGTTCAGTGAGCCGAATATCATTGGCATTGCGCACTACTTCACGGCGGTCATCTCACAATCGCACATTATTGTGGGGTCTTTTGACATTTATTATCGTCCATGCTCTAATAATTATGTCAAGAAATTCAATAGTCCCAGTGGAATCATATTATTGTGTATTATGAAACTTGATAACTGATTATAAACTAGAGCGACAGAAGCTGGCGCCTTATCTACCCTACCCGGTTCGGTCTCGCAGACTCTCCGATATACTGTACCTTGGTGTATGTCTGGTTACCATGGCGATGGCTGATTTTGACATATTACCCATCATCCGTATAACAACGGCAGCAATTATTATCACCCTCCCCTAAAGGGGACTACTACCTAGCAAAGTCAAGGTATAGCAATATGGCCTGGCAGCCAAACAAAGCAAGGAACAAGTGTTGTGCAATCTATCAAATTGTAATACGGTAACCGTGTTGAGCATAAAAAAATGGTTATATTGAAAATTATCGAGATCTGAAAAATATCGAGAGTAAAAGTAACGCGAGTAAAAATATTGAGTGTTGAAAAATAACGATAATAGTGAGAGTTCAAAAAATATCGACACTAAAAATATAGAGTGTAAAAATATTGAGAGTAATAATATCGAGTGTTGAATAATGTCGAGAGTAAAAATATCGAGTGTTGAAAAATATCGTGAGTAAAAATATCGAGTGTTGAAAAATATCGATTGTTGAAAAATGTCGAGAGTAAAAATATCGAGTGTTGAAAAATATCGTGAGTAAAAATATCGAGTGTTGAAAAATAGCGAGAGTAAAAATATCGAGTGTTGAAAAATATCGAGAGTAAAAATATCGAGTGTTGAAAAATATCGAGAGTAAAAATATCGAGTGTTGAAAAATATCGAGAGTAAAAATATCGAGTGTTGGAAAATATTGAGAGTAAAAATATCGAGTGTTGGAAAATATCATGAGTAAAAATATTGAGTGTTGAAAACTATCAGAGAGTAAAAATATCGATAGTAACAATTTTTTTTAATAAGGGTTGTATGATAATTTTTTCCTAAAAATATTCTAGTACAAAAAAATGTGTTCTAGAACAAAAATATTTTTCAACATTGGTAGCTTACACGTGTTCTATAACATTTATAAAAAGAAGTATAAAATACAAGCTATTTTAAAAAATTAAAAATGTGACCTAGAACTAAAAAATGTTTTCTAGAACAAAAATATTTATCAAAATAATTGATAGCTAGCACTTCTTCTATAATATTTATTGTAAGCGCCGGTCGTTGACGGTGCAAATAAGTGAAACGAAGAAATGAATGAATTAAAACCCTTCCAATATATTCTCTTCCATAGCAATAACAAGATATATATAATACAATAATACTACATCAGTGAAAAGTCCAGTAGTATACCGCTTACCGGATCCTAGTAACGATGTATCTTACCGTAAGATCTAGTAGTGTATACGGGCTCGTACAGTATCTGACAACAAATCCCAGTCCAGGGTGTCTAAACAAACAGATACAAATACGCGAACAACTACTGGCGAGGATCAGAGCCTGGTGTCTATTCTAAGTACGTGAGCGAGTCAAATGCCCGACGAACTAGACAAAAGGATGCCTTCCTCTAACCGGTGAGGCAGATGTACAGTTACGGTTACAGACCAAACTCACGGGAAAACAATCCCCGCGCAGCGAATCCTAACTATCGCTAACGGACCTAAATACCGTAACTTGCCGCGGTGTGATTTATATGGTTTATATGAGAGCTAGTGGATTAACAGACTAGCGTAACAATACTGACCTGTACTAAATCAGTCTAAAGGGGGTCGTACCTAATGTAACAATACTGCTGCTCAGACAAACAACAGTCTAATAAGTAAATACTCCTTCCTTGTCTTAACTACAGTAAATATCAGATCCTAAATTCACAAACTACGAATAGTAAATTACAAACAGATTCTGCCTGAAAGTAATGAAAAGTAAGCTACAACTAGTAGAGCTCTAAGGGTACATATGTTTTAGGGCGTGTGTGTGTGGGTGTGTTACAAATAAAACAATTTTGGTGTACTCCATTGTACTAGGTTTTAGTGATTTACTGACTGAAACAATACCGTGCGCTAGCTACGAAAATAAGCTAGTCGCGCTCTGTAGAACTTTATACTTACAAATGACATCAAAGCTCTCTCCTTCCTATCCACAACTCAACAGGGCAATTATGGTGTTAGTAACTACACCCGTGATCGGCACAAATACCAGATTCTGGTTGTAAGATAATAAATAGGGGTTAATTGCTACCGTACATTAGCTGATCTGGTATACAATTTGATTCTAGAATTTTGTTGCCGCGGTGGTTAGCAGCAATACCTATCAGTACGTGGCAAGGCGCGGTAGGATATTAATAAACCTCCCTATGCCAAGCGAGTGCCGGTAGCAGAAATACTCCTTGTCGGATCAAATAACTTAGGTTCAGGCAGGGGGGGGGGGGGGGGGGGGTACTAAATGAATAAACTACATAATGAAACCGGTACCGAACTGTCAGTATCGCAAGTCACTAAATTATGGAACGTATGCTGTCTGTACCTAATATGTACTTGCGTACTGACGAACAGCAATGGTTCACACCTGTAGGGAACACAGGTTAATCCATCCGGGGACTTGTAGTACAGGTTCCTGTCTGAATCTAGCTATTTGATCCTAAATTCGTCACGCTTACCCTGATCTATAGGTCTTACGGCGGGCAAGGGCGTCAAACAAAGTCTTACCTTCCTCTGAATCGGGCGCTGCATAGCAAGGTGGAGTATTTCGAAGGGGCGAAGGGGGTGCGCGGGCAAATCTAATGTGGGCGCTAGCGTGTTGTGGACATCTTCCCTGCATTGCTGACGGCCTGACGGTCTAGGCTGCCATCTTCCAAATGCTTGGCTGTCCCAGTGGTGGGCAAATAGAAATATACATGTTCAAAGTTTACAGTATATTTACGTAATTTACAAAAGATTTATTTACCAAATTTACATAATTCTAAGTTTAAGTGTGATAACTAGTTAACATTAGTAAGTGAATGGTGATAACCGAGGGCAAACCGGCCCTTATATAGCAAATCTGGGACATAGAATCCGCTAGAACCTTCCAGAGCATTCCATGGCCTCACATTGGAGCAATAAGATGTTCTATGCCCTATGATTGGCCCAGCTCATCGTTGTACATGTTGTACGCACCTCATTGGCTTATCTAATTTAATCAAAGCGAAATAAAATAGCCCAAAAATGCAAATTCCCGACCGGGATTCGAACTCGTAACCTAACATAATGTAACCAACGCCTTACCAACCAACGCCATCTGACCACTGCGCCAATAGAATTACCTATGGGTTTATGTGTACCAATATGAATAGGCATATTACATTACTGTAATTTAATCAAAATGTGTCGGATTTTAGAAAGTTTTTACGTTAAGCTACAAATGCTACCTTATAGTGAAATATTCCATCACCGCTCCATGAAAACAGTAAGTAAGACTGTTTTCACCAATCGAAATACAAACTATTTACAAAATATCTCTTCGGGCTAATGGTGGGGCCTAAAATATAAAATAATCACTATCTAATTATTGCATACATATTATTGCAGATACAGCGTAAATACATTCTATCATACTTACAAAATACAAATTTACCAATTAACTTTAGTGCATAAAATACAAAAAAAAGAGCTTTCGGTTATCAAAATGAACAAATTAAACAAATTAGAACAATCTTTTATATATTACAAATATACATAATAAATTTTCCAAATTAAATCAGTCCAATATAAACAAACATAATGCGCTAATAATTTCCAAATAAGTCTTAAAGTGTCCTCCTGACGAGCTTAAAAGTTTGTCCTACTGGTCTGGATATCTTCTCCTGAGCACTGATTGCTAACGGTAGGCTCGCAAGCCTTCCTTCTCTACCTCGCTCCTCCAAACCCAACATCCAAACACAATATCCAATATAATATCCAAATATAAATATCTAAATATAATATCCAAATATAAATATCTAAATATAATATCCAATATAATATCCAATCGGTAGGCTCGCAAGCCTTCCTTCCTTCATCTCGCTCTCCTAATCCTTTGTCGAACGGGCTCGTCCACGCCCTCTAAAACGATTGGGTGGTGGTCGGGATCGAACTGGACTCGGACTTCGGCGTTGAGCTGTCGGTGGTTCTAAAACACTAGGAAAGGGGATGACGGGAGTCTCACACATCCGGCGTGCGCTCAGTCCTCTAAATCCTCGTCCGATTCCAATCATTCATTTCGTAGCATCGGACCGAGTCTCTACAATGCTAGGAGGAAGTCTAAGGGGTGGGACCATTCCGTCGGCTGACACCTCGCTCTCCGACGTCGTCTGAATTCTCATAGGTTCTGGTAAAGCATATCCTGTCCCTCCGCGTGGTTCTCTAGGAAGGGAAACCGTGCCCCGAGTCATCCGGATTTGTGACTTCGATGTCGTCCTCTCGGCGACATTTACTACCTTTTTTATTTCCTGTCCGGCTTTCTGGGCTCTGAGTATACGAAGTTGCGGATCTTCCTGTGGGTGACGCGTCTTTTCGGCCAATGGTGTGGCTCTGAAGCCAGTCTCACGCAAAACGTCCGCCTCATCTAGAATACACGAGGGTACACGTTTGTGATAAAATGTGCTCCGGTATGCCCAAGCTATCGAATGCCAGGCTCCTCGATTCCGCTGTTCGACTCGCAGTTTGTCGAATTCTCCGATGGTAATCTTATTCACCACAGTCTGAAAGTTCCATGTGTTCGTATTGTCGGGGTGTACCTGTAGAAAGTAGTCCCTAACAACTTTAAATCCGCTATCCAACGGCAATATATCTAGCACCTCCAAAAGTTCATCGTATTGAGGCATAGCTGATATGTATCTTTCTTTCGACATTATGAGAGGGTTTATGGCCAAAAATCGCAAATGCGCTCTCATGGGGAAATGGCGTCGCTGTGTCGACACATGCTTGTCTGCTAGATTCTCCCAATGGTCGAATAGCTGTCTAACGCTTTTAACTGATATATGCTCATAGGGAACGTCCCTAAGTTGGCACTCTGAGGCCCTATGACCTTTAATATTGCAATACGTACACTGCACCACGAAACGCCTACAAGTGTAGAAAGTGTGTGAACGTTGATCCCCACACCAGTTGCACACTAAGTCTGGTAGAGATATGTGTTTCACTCCGCATTTCTTTGCATGGTGGCCAGTTGCCCCGCATCTGCCACAAATGGTGTTGGCAGGATACCAAACTCGCTCATAGATGAGATCTCCGATGGGGCGAGCGCTACCGTCCACATGATAATTCTCATCATCCGGGTCAGTCGGTATGTTCGTCTCCGTAGGTTGTACACAAACCATGGCATCGCTTTTCTCTAACTCGCGTATCTCAGTTCGCATCTTCCTCGGAAGGTTCTCTTCTATTTCTATGAGTTGCCGCAACGGTTCGTCTATTATCGTGGACTCGGTCGGATCCACATCGTCATGATGGGCGGTAGGCTTGCGAGCCTTCCAGGATCCTTCCGGGCCTTTGAATTCCGCGTGGCGTTCCCTGTTGTAGGGTACTAACGTCAACATCGATGGTCTGTCGACTAGGCTTCCCGAGTGAGTGAGATAAACGTCCCTGAAAATGCTAAGTCCCGCTCGCGTGAAAACTTCGCAGTGCGCATCGGTGTTATAAAAGGGTTGGAGAAATCGGCGGAATACATCAGTATGCATCCTTCCTCCGTCGTAAATGGTATGTCCTTCACCGAGACATAACGGGTCGCTTTAGAGTCCTAGACACTACATCGGCGATGAAGCAAACCTTCACCGAAGATTCTATCGCCAAATAGTATTGCAAGATTATTCGTGGAGGTGAGGTAATCGCCCAGTACATGCAACCTCACCACTTCAACTGTGACTCGAACTCGTTTACGCCGGGGGTATCTCCCTCACCGTATACGTCCGTGTATGTTGGATTTAGCGAGCTTGGCTGTACTCTTAGCCATACTCTCCACTCCAAACACGTTAAAGATTTTGGCTCCATAACGATTAAATGGTGCCTGGTGCTCCTGCTCCTGCGAAAATCCCTGATGTATCTCCTTATAAATCTTCTCCACCATCATATACGCGTATATATGGTTACATATCGTTAAGTTTCTGCAGCAGAAAATAGAGGTTAGATGTGAAGAGACTTAGAGTTTGTCGGCTTTTAGCTCAACTTTGCTCTAAAACCCCTACCCATTTGCCTAATGACTTCGGGTTTCCCGTGATTTCGCACTGGCTCCTAATCCAAAATATGTGCCAATAAAAAGCGAATTCCGGGTAAACTAGCCGCGAGTCTAAAATACTCACCTTTTAATTTCCCAAACTACTATCCCAAAGAAAATAGTGCAGTCGAGAATTAATTTGGTATAAATAATAGTAGACACGACTATGTAGAACAAGGCCGATTTTCTTTTCCAAAAAATTTATCGGTCGGCTCGCAAGCCTTCCATCCGCTCTTGTCCTTCCCAATTTTAATTTTTATATAGCTGTATTCTAGAATTCGCATTCACTGGAAAATCATTTTTCTTAAATTTAAATCCAACCAAATGGATTTGTCTAATAATTTTTGAAAATTGTCTCACTTGTGGGTTCCAATTGGAATTCCATTCCTACTGTACACACAATCCCGCTCCTATGTGATACATAAGGGTACTACCCTCCATGTTCACATATAAAGACAATGGAATTCCACCGCTGTCTCTATCTACGCAGTGAAGATGAATACAAATGCACATACAGTAATACAAAATACTAAATTACTAAAATACGGTAAGTCTATGTGGCGGCAAATGCTACTAAACTAGGCTAAGCAACACACCAAATTGTGGCCCTTTGTTTAATTTTCCTTAGCAACTTATAAGTTATTTATTGGCAAATGCTACTAAACTAGGCTAAGCGACAAACCAAATTGTGGCCCTTTGTTTAATTTTCCTGGTTGCATTTCCTTTAGGAAATGCCTTTCTAGTAAAGCAATGAAGTGATGAGTCTTTCTAGTAAAGTGGTTCAAAAGTTTATAAGCTTAGAAGAGGTGATATTTAGCGCCTCCTAGAGGTGGACCATTTAAATGCACGACGCCAAAATTCTGAAAACTTTCTACCAGTACATAATGTACATTTGTATGTGAATAAAGAGTCGAATATTATTTATTACCAGTGCTGTGAGTTTCCGATTCTGTTATTCCTTGTCTGATAATCAGATACCTGACATATACCGATACTTGCCTAACAACTCAACCCTACCGGACCTGAAATGAAAAATCATTGTTATCAGGACAGCTACGCGTAGCACCTACGCGTAGTTTCAAAATACCTACGCGTAGTTCCAAAATAACTACGCGTAGTTTTAAAACACCTACGCGTAGTTGTTAAAAAGGCAGTAAGTCTGGCCCTACCGGTAAATGACAGGAATGGAAGTTACAAACTACGCGTAGCTACGCGTAGGCCTACGCGTAGGTCGAAAAGATTTACCCCTAGACAGCTAGAATCACTATTTCCTGTCGCCATATCAGCAATAAGGCATTTTGAAACCAGCTGATGGCGTTGCTATGTACCCTACCCAGTTTAAAACCGATTAGGAAATAGTGATTCTAGTACGGTAATTTTAACGGCTCCTCCAGTACAGTACCTGATACCGGTACATAAAACAGTAAAACTTAACATATTAAATTTGCACTTCACTGCATTATCTGATTTACTGATTATGTCGTCACCATCCCCAGCAATATTCAGTGATATTTTTCGTAGAGCGGATAAGAATGACGACGGCGCCTTAAGTTTCGAAGAATTCACAAGTTTCTTTGCTGATGGCGTCTTAGACAACTCAGACTTGGATAAACTTTTTAAGGAAATTGACACCCACAAAACTAACAACCTAGACACGGAAGAGTTGTCCACGTACTTCTCCAAACATCTCGGCCACTACCATGAAGTTTTCGATTCATTAGAATTGCTAAATAATCAAATAACTCGAGCATTGTGTTCAACTGCAAAGGAATATCCGAAATCATCATCTTTCGATCAGTTCGTTTTACGATTTATCATCCGTGAGCTTGTTGGGCAGGTTTCCGCGTTGCGTAAACCATTGGAGAGCGCTTCGGATCGTTTGGATTCGGATGCGTTCGAGGCTACTGGGAAGCATCGGGTTAGCCATCCTGTTGAGTTGAACCAGGGCGGGAACCCTGCGGTCGTACCAGGAAGGTATGGGAGGCGGTTACGGAGGCAGGAGCTTCAGGTTGGGACCGTACCGTTAATTAGGTAGGCCTACTGAATTAACAATAAATTGGTTGATTTCAGCACCAACCGCGGGTTGCAGAAAATTTCCCATTTCCACCCCCCCCCCCCCCCCCCCCCCCCTAAAAATTCACCTCCCGCTCCCGGTTAAAATTCAATAGTCGCTTCGCTACCGGTAGTGTATTTTCACCCCCAGTTTGCATTTAGAATTCACTAGGGTATTTTAACCGGGGGTGAAACTACCGGTACCTTACTCTGGGTGATTTTTTAGTGAAATTTAACCTCCCTCTGTCACTGAGGCTCAGTGGCTCAGTGCAGCAGTGTATTCTTACCCACACAGCCCCATGATCAGATGATATTTTAAATTTCAATAGGCCTATAATTTAAATTCGATCAAGCAGTCTCACATTTAAGCAATCGGACGACAATAGAGATACATCTAGTGCACAGACAAACACTACTGTATTGTAGAAGAAACAAAAAAATACACCGGGTGTGAGTATACACGAGGGAAATTTCGACAAATCGACAATATTTTAATGCATAGGCCTACAACTGTACAACATTTTAATCCATTTTTTAAATTCAATTTGCGATTTTAATTAATTTGAGATACCAAGCATTATTTAACTTACGTACTTCTACTTTTTAAAATTCAATTTGTGATATTAATTCAATAGATTTTGTGCCTTGTACTGTTGTAGCCTTGTGTTAAATACTTTTAAGTTTGTCGTTCATGACTTAACCGTACCATAACCATAGTTGTTTCGTTCCTATACTTATTAGGCCTATTCGTCAATAATTAATCTCAAACTCAACGCTTTATGACTGCTGGACTATTGTATGATACGATATTTTAGTAATTCGTTAGGTACTTCAGTGCCGGTACGTGTACTTGCAGCCCTATCTATAAACCAGACCACTCCATAGCGAATAATTTATTCATCTGTCCTGGTAGTTCAGTTGTCATAGACACTCACCACCAGGCTTATCATAACCGGAAGTTTGATACCTAGGTACCGGGTTCGAGCCCCAACCGCTACTTTTCGCTATGGAGAGCATTATCATATTTATCTATTTCATTATACATATTATTGACATTATTTTTACTTATATACCGGTATATTTTTATGTCTAGCTTGTGTTGCAATGATTCCAAATATGTAATTTTATGTGAGTTCTGTTGCGAAACAGCTGAAATATTGGCCCTACAGGAAGAATTTTGTTTTAGAATTATAAATTAATTTGAACTATCAGGCCTATAGTTATAAATACTAAATGATTGACATTGTTGCTGACCTTCTTATGAGATGATTATATTATATTTACAATGTTCCAGAATTATATTATATTTATTAAAATTTAATACCCACCATCCAACGATAATTCTTGCTATCTCCAAATTCCCATATTTCAGCTGTTTTTCAACGAAATTTATAAATAAATGTTATAACAGAAAAATTACCATTCCGTGTTATATACATTCTGACATTCAGTGGAAAATGCAGTTTAATAATTTATCGGAGTTTCAATGTCCATTTATTTCAAAGTTACACAGTCAATTCGAAATGTTTCACTGATTTTAAATGTTGTAAGTCACTTTTTTTTGTCAAAGTCGTTAACAAGGTTGATAAAAAAAAGAACACTTTTTGTCAACAAAAAAAGTTATGTTGAATTAAATTTCAAAGAAACCTTTAATTACCAAATAAAATTTATTAAAATGTATGTTTTCTAAAATGAGGTCATTTGAAACAGAAAAAGGGGTGAAGTGGAACATCATTGTCAATTATCCTTTGTTGTGTTGACTGTATTTATTCTTATGTACCGGTAGCATGAATGCCTTGGTTTGCCACCCAAGTATGCTTTGGTTCAGGACTAGAGTAGGCTTCTAATTTTGCTATATTTGATAATTTTGCACTTGTATAAACAACAAGACTCTTAAACGGCAGGTATCTGGTATATATCTTTGAATTGTAGCCTATTCCATCCAAGCATAGTCAGATTTTACAATCACATACCTACCTGGTACCAACACTTTTCGTAATTACCATGATCAAGATGTTGAGAGGGCTGTTCGAGCCAAGTTTGTTAGGAAAACATATCAGGAGATAGAGCAGGGGTTCTATATATATTTAGTAATGCTATTTTATATGCTTTTACTTTTGTTACCTTTACTTTTAGTGAATTTGGCAATGTCATTTACTCTATGCAATAATGTCCCATATGCAAAATGAATTTACTGATATACATGTTTACAACCAATTGGCCCGGTATGGTTATCATTATAACAGTGTCAATAGTTAGTGTTTACTACTTGTTTACTACTTGTTTACTTCTGTTTACTAGTTAGTGTTTACTACTTGTTTACTAGTTAGTGTTTAGTATAGACATGGTCTGATGGCCAGCCAGGCGCGGATCCAGGAATTTTTTTCGGAGGGGGCTAAGCTGCTAAAACTATGATACCCCCAGATCAATTTTTTAAACCATTTAAATTTTCGTTATAAACTAAATATATTAGCATTAAAATATTTTAATATTAATCTTTTAAAATAAAAGTAATAATTATACAATTAGCCTATTGTATAATAAAATAATGAATTTTATACCGGCAATAGTTAAATGAGCAGTAATCGACGGGCATGGCGACCAGCATATTTATTAATTATCTTTATCTCATCTGGTGTGAGTTTGATATCCTTGTGGATTGAAAGTGAAGCCAGATCAGTTAGTCGGGGTTGTCATTGTGGCACGTAAGTACGATTTCAAAAGCTTAAGTTTTGAAAATGTTCGCTCCAACTCCAACTGTTCCCCATCAGATAAATGTTTATTTAGTAGTCCATATCCTATATTCCTTTTGTTAGGCGCCAGCTCCGCACATATATCGGAGCTATCTCTGCTTGCCGTCTGGTTATCCGCCTGTCTACTACTTGTACTCGCCACTTCCGGATCCGGTACAATGGCCACCATCGTCTCTTCCACCTCCAATCGCGCCGATTTTTCTAAAACTCCAAAAAATCCTTCATTGTTCGCTTCATATTAGTACCGATATGATAGTTGTTAAAGTGAAACTATAAGATGAAAGACGATAAAAGATTGCAAAAGATAAATTATTAATAAATATTAAGAAGTAGTAAAATAATTGTGTAGCCAACGAAGAAAGAAGTGAACAAAGTGCTGATATATTGCTTTATAATGAGGTTTGTCTTTAAATTCGTTTTTATTCTGGTGGATTATTCCACCTGAAGACGGTACCGGTAACTCTGTACCACTGTAACAGTTAACAGTACCGGTACCGTACTGTAATCCTGTAGTCTCATAGCAACCAGCTGATGCCAAGCCTAATAATTTTTGGGTAGATTAATTTATTATAACTGTAAGACAGTTACACAGATGCTGCACGAAGACCCCACGCAAATTCAACTTGGAAAATTTCTATACTTTGGCCAGACTACATGTGTACCAAGTTTGGATATATTTTATCGAGATTTGGCTGAGTTATTAACGTGGTTGGATACACTGTAATTGAATCACGTGGTCAGCTAAGTAGCGATATAGCAATACTTTCATAACATTTATTTTATATTAATGAGAAAACGTAAACCGGGTGATGACTATTATCACGACACGATTTTGCCATTTCGGGGGGGGGGGGGGGGGCTTTAGCCCCCTAGCCCCCCCCCCCCCCCCCCCTGGATCCGCGCCTGTGTCCAGCAATATGTAATATTGAAGTTAAATTGTCCAAATTTATATTTTTGTAATTTTTTTTTAAATTGAGTTTTTTTTAATATTATTTTTGTTCTACTCCACCCCATAACCTGTAGTAAGTGGAAAATATGTATAATTATTGCTAAACATGCTGCATTTCACCCCTGTCCCACTTGACCCCACCCCATGTGGTGAAGTGGAACAGCAATACTTTTTTTAAAAAAGTTAGAAGACAGCATATTTTTGCTGCCTTATTCTATAGAAATAACAGATAAGTAATATGCCCTGCTGAACATCTCAAAATAAATCGGCCATTTGGAGTATTATGTATTTGAGAAAATTTTAAAAAACCAACAATTTTGTTTCACTTCACCCCTTACGACGGTACAATTTTTTTTTCTAGAACATGTCTCGGAAAAAATACCATCCTACAGTCAGAAGGTCAAATATTTGTTCTAGAAAAAAAACCTCATGATAAAAGCCTTTTTCTTATGAAAAAAATTGGTAGCTTCGATGGACGATATTCATGCTGAAATATGCCCAGATAAAAGTGAGAAAACTTAAACTTATAAAACGACATAAGTGGTGGCAAAATAATTATTTATTTGACATGGAAAAAAAAGTAGAACATTTTTTTTCACTATTCTCAAGGCATTTTATTTACCAGCGAGGTTAATAAAGGGTCGAGAGAATATTGAAAAAAGAATGTTCTACGTCTTTTTCCCCATGTAATGCGTAATTTTATTCTTAAATTGGTACTTTTTGTTGCTTAATTCTTTAATAAAACGTATAGCGATATAGTGCTACAAAATAAATTGAATTACAGTAAGTATTCTACTATATTGCTTCCATTGTTACTGAAATTCAAATTACTGTACTCTTCAACTCCTGATGCTGCCTTACTTAATGTTAAATAATTTAGTGTTCTCGAATATTTATTACGTAACTAGGGAGCCGCTTAACAACATAAATCACTATTAGATATTGAGTTCCGTTTTGGAATACGCCGCGCAGACACTAAATTTGCAATAACTTTTGAGTGTGTCAATGGATTTTGCTCAAATTACTTTAAAACCTTTTCTACGTCAAAGCTCTTTGAACACCATTAAATAAAATTTAAGAAATTCCGCCAAAAATATTTTGTTTTACTTTGATCGCCGGGAAAAAAAGTAAAATCAATGCAATCCTATGGGTTACTTTTTTAAATTAATTAATAATATTTTTTTTGTAATATTATTTGCCACCACTTAAATAGATATTTAGAGGCCAAAGTTTGAAAATAAAATCATGTCCGGAGAACAATTAATTGTATGTAACCCAAGTCCTACATCCAAAAAATAAGTAAAATTAAGTTTGT
The DNA here is from genome assembly GCA_032718475.1 of Nemertoderma westbladi. Lineage (NCBI taxonomy): Eukaryota > Metazoa > Xenacoelomorpha > Nemertodermatida > Nemertodermatidae > Nemertoderma > Nemertoderma westbladi. The sequence goes on along the minus strand of JAUCBJ010005053.1, from coordinate 27,946 downwards.
TTATAAATATTTTTTATTATATATAGAACGCAGCTTCTATATTATCTATAATAATTGATCTTGGTTATTATTCTACTTTAGCTGAGTGGGAATTCTCTCGATTCTTCGGACCAAAACCAAATATTGGAGAACATCAAGGATTTACTGAACCGGGTCGACAAAAAACTCGGTTTATTCGCAACTTCAGTAGGTGGCGATGCCGTCTGGATGGTCTCGACGAGGTACCGCCCCCTCCCCGGGATGACTCATATGTTCCGCGCCTCGTTACGGGGTCTGGCGGAGGAGATGGGTAGACAGGAGGGTTTCATAGGGGTAAATATGTGCGTGGTTGGGGGCAATGCGGGGGTTGAGAGCAAACAGGAAGCTGTTGGTAGTGACGCGGAGTTTGTAATGTACGAAGTTTGGGTGAACAAGGAATCCCGAGGGGTTTATATAAGAGGTGATAAGTACGAGCGGTCAATGGGAGTTGTAGCACTCAGTGTAGAGAGTAAATCTGAGGATGATGGCCAACAGGTGCCCAGCTGTTGGTTTGGTAACTGATGGCCAACAGTTGCCCAGCTGTTGGTTTGGTAACTGATAGTCAACAGTTGCCCATCTGTTGGTTTGGTAACTGATGGCCAACAGTTGCCCAGCTGTTGGTTTGGTAACTGATAGTCAACAGTTGCCCAGCTGTTGGTTTGGTAACTGATAGTCAACAGTTGCCCGGCTGTTGGTTTGGTAACTGATGGCCAACAGTTGTCCAGCTGTTGGTTTGGTAACTGATAGTCAACAGTTGCCCAGCTGTTGGTTTGGTAACTGATAGTCAACAGTTGCCCGGCTGTTGGTTTGGTAACTGATGGCCAACAGGTGCCCAGCTGTTGGTTTGGTAACTGATGGCCAACAGGTGCCCAGCTGTTGGTTTGGTAACTGATAGTCAACAGTTGCCCGGCTGTTGGTTTGGTAACTGATGGTCAACAGTTGCCCAGCTGTTGGTTTGGTAGCTGATAGTCAACAGTTGCCCAGCTGTTGGTTTGGTAACTGATGGCCAACAGGTGCACAGCTGTTGGTTTGGTAACTGATGGCCAACAGTTGCCCAGCTGTTGGTTTGGTAACTGATAGTCAACAGTTGCCCAGCTGTTGGTTTGGTAACTGATAGTCAACAGTTGCCCGGCTGTTGGTTTGGTAACTGATAGTCAACAGTTGCCCAGCTGTTGGTTTGGTAACTGATGGCCAACAGTTGCCCAGCTGTTGGTTTGGTAACTGATAGTCAACAGTTGCCCAGCTGTTGGTTTGGTAACTGATAGTCAACAGTTGCCCGGCTGTTGGTTTGGTAACTGATGGCCAACAGTTGCCCAGCTGTTGGTTTGGTAACTGATAGTCAACAGTTGCCCAGCTGTTGGTTTGGTAACTGATAGTCAACAGTTGCCCAGCTGTTGGTTTGGTAACTGATGGCCAACAGTTGCCCAGCTGTTGGTTTGGTAACTGATAGTCAACAGTTGCCCAGCTGTTGGTTTGGTAACTGATAGTCAACACTCAACAGTTGCCCAGCTGTTGGTTTGGTAACTGATAGTCAACAGTTGCCCGGCTGTTGGTTTGGTAACTGATGGCCAACAGGTGCCCAGCTGTTGGTTTGGTAACTGATAGTCAACAGTTGCCCGGCTGTTGGTTTGGTAACTGATGGCCAACAGGTGCCCAGCTGTTGGTTTGGTAACTGATGGCCAACAGGTGCCCAGCTGTTGGTTTGGTAACTGATAGTCAACAGTTGCCCGGCTGTTGGTTTGGTAACTGATGGTCAACAGTTGCCCAGCTGTTGGTTTGGTAGCTGATAGTCAACAGTTGCCCAGCTGTTGGTTTGGTAACTGATGGCCAACAGGTGCCCAGCTGTTGGTTTGGTAACTGATGGCCAACAGTTGCCCAGCTGTTGGTTTGGTAACTGATAGTCAACAGTTGCCCAGCTGTTGGTTTGGTAACTGATGGTCAACAGTTGCCCAGCTGTAGGTAACTGATAGTCATCAGTTGCCCAGCTGTTGGTTTGGTAACTGATGGCCAACAGTTGCCCAGCTGTTGGTTTGGTAACTGATAGTCAACAGTTGCCCGGCTGTTGGTTTGGTAACTGATGGCCAACAGTTGCCCAGCTGTTGGTTTGGTAACTGATAGTCAACAGTTGCCCGGCTGTTGGTTTGGTAACTGATAGTCAACAGTTGCCCAGCTGTTGGTTTGGTAACTGATGGCCAACAGTTGCCCAGCTGTTGGTTTGGTAACTGATAGTCAACAGTTGCCCAGCTGTTGGTTTGGTAACTGATAGTCAACAGTTGCCCGGCTGTTGGTTTGGTAACTGATGGCCAACAGTTGCCCAGCTGTTGGTTTGGTAACTGATGGCCAACAGTTGCCCAGCTGTTGGTTTGGTAACTGATAGTCAACAGTTGCCCAGCTGTTGGTTTGGTAACTGATAGTCAACAGTTGCCCAGCTGTTGGTTTGGTAACTGATGGCCAACAGTTGCCCAGCTGTTGGTTTGGTAACTGATAGTCAACAGTTGCCCAGCTGTTGGTTTGGTAACTGATAGTCAACAGTTGCCCGGCTGTTGGTTTGGTAACTGATGGCCAACAGTTGCCCAGCTGTTGGTTTGGTAACTGATGGCCAACAGTTGCCCAGCTGTTGGTTTGGTAACTGATGGCCAACAGTTGCCCAGCTGTTGGTTTGGTAACTGATAGTCAACAGTTGCCCAGCTGTTGGTTTGGTAACTGATAGTCAACAGTTGCCCAGCTGTTGGTTTGGTAACTGATGGCCAACAGTTGCCCAGCTGTTGGTTTGGTAACTGATAGTCAACAGTTGCCCAGCTGTTGGTTTGGTAACTGATAGTCAACAGTTGCCCAGCTGTTGGTTTGGTAACTGATAGTCAACAGTTGCCCGGCTGTTGGTTTGGTAACTGATGGCCAACAGTTGCCCAGCTGTTGGTTTGGTAACTGATGGCCAACAGTTGCCCAGCTGTTGGTTTGGTAACTGATAGTCAACAGTTGCCCAGCTGTTGGTTTGGTAACTGATAGTCAACAGTTGCCCAGCTGTTGGTTTGGTAACTGATAGTCAACAGTTGCCCGGCTGTTGGTTTGGTAACTGATGGCCAACAGTTGCCCAGCTGTTGGTTTGGTAACTGATGGCCAACAGTTGCCCAGCTGTTGGTTTGGTAACTGATAGTCAACAGTTGCCCAGCTGTTGGTTTGGTAACTGATAGTCAACAGTTGCCCAGCTGTTGGTTTGGTAACTGATAGTCAACAGTTGCCCAGCTGTTGGTTTGGTAACTGATGGCCAACAGTTGCCCAGCTGTTGGTTTGGTAACTGATAGTCAACAGTTGCCCAGCTGTTGGTTTGGTAACTGATAGTCAACAGTTGCCCGGCTGTTGGTTTGGTAACTGATGGCCAACAGTTGCCCAGCTGTTGGTTTGGTAACTGATAGTCAACAGTTGCCCAGCTGTTGGTTTGGTAACTGATAGTCAACAGTTGCCCGGCTGTTGGTTTGGTAACTGATAGTCAACAGTTGCCCAGCTGTTGGTTTGGTAACTGATGGCCAACAGTTGCCCAGCTGTTGGTTTGGTAACTGATAGTCAACAGTTGCCCAGCTGTTGGTTTGGTAACTGATAGTCAACAGTTGCCCAGCTGTTGGTTTGGTAACTGATAGTCAACAGTTGCCCGGCTGTTGGTTTGGTAACTGATGGCCAACAGGTGCCCAGCTGTTGGTTTGGTAACTGATAGTCAACAGTTGCCCGGCTGTTGGTTTGGTAACTGATGGCCAACAGGTGCCCAGCTGTTGGTTTGGTAACTGATGGCCAACAGGTGCCCAGCTGTTGGTTTGGTAACTGATAGTCAACAGTTGCCCGGCTGTTGGTTTGGTAACTGATGGCCAACAGGTGCCCAGCTGTTGGTTTGGTAACTGATAGTCAACAGTTGCCCGGCTGTTGGTTTGGTAACTGATGGTCAACAGTTGCCCAGCTGTTGGTTTGGTAGCTGATAGTCAACAGTTGCCCAGCTGTAGGTAACTGATAGTCAACAGTTGCCCAGCTGTTGGTTTGGTAACTGATAGTCAACAGTTGCCCAGCTGTTGGTTTGGTAACTGATAGTCAACAGTTGCCCAGCTGTAGGTAACTGATAGTCAACAGTTGCCCAGCTGTTGGTTTGGTAACTGATAGTCAACAGTTGCCCAGCTGTTGGTTTGGTAACTGATTGTCAACAGTTGCCCAGCTGTTGGTTTGGTAACTGATGGCCAACAGTTGCCCAGCTGTTGGTTTGGTAACTGATTGTCAACAGTTGCCCAGCTGTTGGTTTGGTAACTGATGGCCAACAGTTGCCCAGCTGTTGGTTTGGTAAATGATGGCCAACAGTTGCCCAGCTGTTGGTTTGGTAACTGATGGCCAACAGTTGCCCAGCTGTTGGTTTGGTAACTGATGGCCAACAGTTGCCCAGCTGTTGGTTTGGTAACTGATAGTCAACAGTTGCCCAGCTGTTGGTTTGGTAACTGATAGTCAACAGTTGCCCAGCTGTTGGTTTGGTAAATGATGGCCAACAGTTGCCCAGCTGTTGGTTTGGTAACTGATGGCCAAGAGTTGCCCAGCTGTTGGTTTGGTAACTGATTGTCAACAGTTGCCCAGCTGATGGTTTGGTAACTGATAGTCAACAGTTGCCCAGCTGTTGGTTTGGTAACTGATAGTCAACAGTTGCCCAGCTGTTGGTTTGGTAACTGATGGCCAACAGTTGCCCAGCTGTTGGTTTGGTAACTGATGGCCAACAGGTGCCCAGCTGTTGGTTTGGTAACTGATAGTCAACAGTTGCCCGGCTGTTGGTTTGGTAACTGATGGCCAACAGGTGCCCAGCTGTTGGTTTCGTAACTGATAGTCAACAGTTGCCCGGCTGTTGGTTTGGTAACTGATGGCCAACAGGTGCCCAGCTGTTGGTTTGGTAACTGATGGCCAACAGGTGCCCAGCTGTTGGTTTGGTAACTGATGGCCAACAGTTGCCCAGCTGTTGGTTTGGTAACTGATGGCCAACAGTTGCCCGGCTGTTGGTTTGGTAACTGATAGTCAACAGTTGCCCGGCTGTTGGTTTGGTAACTGATTGTCAACAGTTGCCCAGCTGTTGGTTTGGTAACTGATGGCCAACAGTTGCCCAGCTGATGGTTTGGTAACTGATAGTCAACAGTTGCCCAGCTGTTGGTTTGGTAACTGATAGTCAACAGTTGCCCAGCTGTTGGTTTGGTAACTGATGGCCAACAGTTGCCCAGCTGTTGGTTTGGTAACTGATAGTCAACAGTTGCCCGGCTGTTGGTTTGGTAACTGATGGCCAACAGATGCCCAGCTGTTGGTTTGGTAACTGATAGTCAACAGTTGCCCGGCTGTTGGTTTGGTAACTGATGGCCAACAGTTGCCCAGCTGTTGGTTTGGTAACTGATAGTCAACAGTTGCCCAGCTGTAGGTAACTGATAGTCAACAGTTGCCCAGCTGTTGGTTTGGTAACTGATGGCCAACAGTTGCCCAGCTGTTGGTTTGGTAAATGATGGCCAACAGTTGCCCAGCTGTTGGTTTGGTAACTGATGGCCAACAGTTGCCCAGCTGTTGGTTTGGTAACTGATGGCCAACAGTTGCCCAGCTGTTGGTTTGGTAACTGATAGTCAACAGTTGCCCAGCTGTTGGTTTGGTAACTGATAGTCAACAGTTGCCCAGCTGTTGGTTTGGTAAATGATGGCCAACAGTTGCCCAGCTGTTGGTTTGGTAACTGATGGCCAACAGTTGCCCAGCTGTTGGTTTGGTAACTGATTGTCAACAGTTGCCCAGCTGATGGTTTGGTAACTGATAGTCAACAGTTGCCCAGCTGTTGGTTTGGTAACTGATAGTCAACAGTTGCCCAGCTGTTGGTTTGGTAACTGATGGCCAACAGTTGCCCAGCTGTTGGTTTGGTAACTGATAGTCAACAGTTGCCCAGCTGTTGGTTTGGTAACTGATGGCCAACAGTTGCCCGGCTGTTGGTTTGGTAACTGATGGCCAACAGGTGCCCAGCTGTTGGTTTGGTAACTGATAGTCAACAGTTGCCCGGCTGTTGGTTTGGTAACTGATGGCCAACAGGTGCCCAGCTGTTGGTTTGGTAACTGATGGCCAACAGGTGCCCAGCTGTTGGTTTGGTAACTGATAGTCAACAGTTGCCCGGCTGTTGGTTTGGTAACTGATGGTCAACAGTTGCCCAGCTGTTGGTTTGGTAACTGATGGCCAACAGGTGCCCAGCTGTTGGTTTGGTAACTGATGGCCAACAGGTGCCCAGCTGTTGGTTTGGTAACTGATAGTCAACAGTTGCCCGGCTGTTGGTTTGGTAACTGATAGTCAACAGTTGCCCGGCTGTTGGTTTGGTAACTGATAGTCAACAGTTGCCCAGCTGTTGGTTTGGTAACTGATAGTCAACAGTTGCCCAGCTGTTGGTTTGGTAACTGATGGCCAACAGTTGCCCAGCTGATGGTTTGGTAACTGATAGTCAACAGTTGCCCAGCTGTTGGTTTGGTAACTGATAGTCAACAGTTGCCCGGCTGTTGGTTTGGTAACTGATAGTCAACAGTTGCCCAGCTGTTGGTTTGGTAACTGATAGTCAACAGTTGCCCAGCTGTTGGTTTGGTAACTGATAGTCAACAGTTGCCCAGCTGTTGGTTTGGTAACTGATAGTCAACAGTTGCCCAGCTGTTGGTTTGGTAACTGATAGTCAACAGTTGCCCAGCTGTTGGTTTGGTAACTGATAGTCAACAGTTGCCCAGCTGTTGGTTTGGTAACTGATAGTCAACAGTTGCCCAGCTGTTGGTTTGGTAACTGATAGTCAACAGTTGCCCAGCTGTTGGTTTGGTAACTGATGGCCAACAGTTGCCGAGCTGATGGTTTGGTAACTGATAGTCAACAGTTGCCCAGCTGTTGGTTTGGTAACTGATAGTCAACAGTTGCCCAGCTGTTGGTTTGGTAACTGATGGCCAACAGTTGCCCAGCTGTTGGTTTGGTAACTGATGGCCAACAGGTGCCCAGCTGTTGGTTTGGTAACTGATAGTCAACAGTTGCCCGGCTGTTGGTTTGGTAACTGATGGCCAACAGGTGCCCAGCTGTTGGTTTGGTAACTGATAGTCAACAGTTGCCCGGCTGTTGGTTTGGTAACTGATGGCCAACAGTTGCCCGGCTGTTGGTTTGGTAACTGATGGCCAACAGTTGCCCAGCTGTTGGTTTGGTAACTGATAGTCAACAGTTGCCCAGCTGTAGGTAACTGTTAGTCAACAGTTGCCCAGCTGTTGGTTTGGTAACTGATAGTCAACAGTTGCCCAGCTGTTGGTTTGGTAACTGATAGTCAACCAACAGTTGCCCAGCTGTTGGTTTGGTAACTGATAGTCAACAGTTGCCCAGCTGTTGGTTTGGTAACTGATGGTCAACAGTTGCCCAGCTGTTGGTTTGGTAACTGATAGTCAACAGTTGCCCAGCTGTTGGTTTGGTAACTGATAGTCAACAGTTGCCCAGCTGTAGGTAACTGTTAGTCAACAGTTGCCCAGCTGTTGGTTTGGTAACTGATAGTCAACAGTTGCCCAGCTGTTGGTTTGGTAACTGATAGTCAACCAACAGTTGCCCAGCTGTTGGTTTGGTAACTGATAGTCAACAGTTGCCCAGCTGTTGGTTTGGTAACTGATGGTCAACAGTTGCCCAGCTGTTGGTTTGGTAACTGATAGTCAACAGTTGCCCAGCTGTTGGTTTGGTTACTGATAGTCAACAGTTGCCCAGCTGTTGGTTTGGTAACTGATAGTCAACAGTTGCCCAGCTGTTGGTTTGGTAACTGATAGTCAACAGTTGCCCAGCTGTTGATTTGGTAACTGATGGTCAACAGTTGCCCAGCTGTTGGTTTGGTAACTGATGGCCAACAGGTGCCCAGCTGTTGGTTTGGTAACTGATGGCCAACAGGTGCCCAGCTGTTGGTTTGGTAACTGATGGCCAACAGGTGCCCAGCTGTTGGTTTGGTACCTGATGGCCAACAGACGTGCCCAGCTGTTGGTTTGGTAACTGATGGCCAACAGGTGCCCAGCTGTTGGTTTGGTAACTGATAGTCAACAGTTGCCCAGCTGTTGGTTTGGTAACTGATGGTCAACAGTTGCCCAGCTGTTGGTTTGGTAACTGATGGTCAACAGTTGCCCAGCTGTTGGTTTGGTAACTGATGGCCAACAGGTGCCCAGCTGTTGGTTTGGTAACTGATGGCCAACAGGTGCCCAGCTGTTGGTTTGGTAACTGATAGTCAACAGTTGCCCAGCTGTTGGTTTGGTAACTGATAGCCAACAGTTGCCCAGCTGTTGGTTTGGTAACTGATAGCCAACAGTTGCCCAGCTGTTGGTTTGGTAACTGATGGTCAACAGTTTCCCAGCTGTTGATTTGGTCATAGCATCAGGAATACTTCAAGTGTAACACAGTAAAGTATCTATCTATATTCCTCTGATATTATTTCCACCCTGGTTTCTGTAGTTTATTAATAGTCAGCCCAGTCGCAATTTCGCTGGTTTTCTTTTCCTTAGTCCCACTGATGAGTAGTATTTGATATTACCGATGGTATTTATTATTAGACGATACACGATACAAAAAACATTTAACACATAACGGACGTGTGGTAGTGTGCGAAAAAAAGGTATCAAAATGGTTCTATTCTATTTGAACATTACCGTGTTATGGGTGTTATGATTTTGTATGTTTATTGTCACCCAGCTTTGTCCACACCAACTCGTAAAACATTTATCAAATGAAGAATATTGCATTTTCATGAGAGAGTTTATTATACAGGTTGGACTGAGGTTATTCGTGTATACCTTCCGGTATCACTAGCTAGCCTACTGAAAAAATACAACAAATTGTATTTATTCATATTCAGTATACTGAATATGAATACTGAAAGTATACTGTAGGGGTAGGCACTTAAATTCATTTTAGGTCAACAAGGTAATAATGTGAAATTCTGTTATGCGAATTTAATTTTTTTTATTTATTCTTATTCTATACAATGCGGTTTTTATGTTCCTTATCCTTACTCTATAGAATCACGTATGTATTTTTCCTTGTTCTCTGAAATACGTATTTATTTTCCTTGCTCTATGAAATACGTATTTATTTTCCTTGCTCTATAAGTCATTACGTTAATTAAATCATTGGTGCATAATATAATATAATTTATTTCTTAAACCCAATTTTATGTTATTATTATTTCTATTTATAATGTGATAATATTCGAACCGAACGAATATTGTTAAAGATACAATAAAACGCAGATATAAATTAATGATCATATCTTGCTTTGAACATAGTTGAGTTTGAGTTCGGTAAAACGTGATCTTTGGGTAATTTTTTTATTTATTCATTAATTGTCACTAAAATGAAATTCGTCGTCAATCAAATTTCATCCCGACCCAGGGGAAAATCGTTTGTTACGAATTATTAGTTTTGTTTATTGTTTTGGTTAGAATAACGTACCACTGCCCCAATCAAAGTAACTTGAGATGAGATATTATTTCACAGAGAGGTGATTCCCACCTGTCTCGTGAGAACATATTGAGAGAAACATTATTTTGGCCTACTGTTTTTGGTTTAAATTATAAGTTAAATTAGTGGTGATAATATATAAATAGCGATTTATATTTTTTGTTAATGTTACGTTTAAATCAATTTTATTAATTAATTGTATTATATCTCTTTATTATTTATTAACTGTTAATGATTATGAATAATATAATGCCAAAAATTTGTTGTCAGCTGAGGATCTAACTAACAGAGTTCAATTATTTTTACTTTGCATACATTCAACTATTGAATAGATTTTCAAAATTTCCTGCTGGCACCAAATTTTGCACACAGCACCGAAAAATACAAGTTTGATACGCATGGTGCAAGGCGTATATATTCCAAGAAAACCAGAACCAGAAATAACCCCTATTGCGCAAAAAACAGGTTGAAACAATCAATTTTTTTCAAAATTGATATATTTCAAAATTTGGTGCTGGCACCAAAATTTGGCACCCGTCGAAAAAAAGTTTGGAAATTTTTAAATTAATTTATATGAATTCCATCTAATTGCTAACACCAAAAAGCCGGTGTAAATCAAAAATAGAAACTACAAATCATATTTCATGAAATGTAATTTTCAAAAAACGTTGGGTTAAAAAATGGTGCTATAACTCTAAAACTTCCCACTATTTTTGAAATCGGTTTTTACTATTAGGTAGACAATAGATTTTTACGAAAAGTCATTTCAGATTTCCAACTACCGGATCCACAGAGAGCTATCCGGAAGCGCCAGAGAGACTTCCTTTGCAGGATGTTAGAGGATAAGAGCCTACACAGGCCACTCTTTTTTGTCCTGGATCGCTGTATACTGTAGTTGAACGGACTCCAATGGGAGTCGCGGTTGAGAAGTTGCTATTAAGCCAGGGGGATCCCGTCATAAACTCATTCTGCACTATGAGAATTAATATCTGACGTTCTACCGTTAACCGACTCCACCAAACGTAAACTCTACCTTCTGTATAACCCTACACTATCACATCCACCTTACTGCAAACGGGGTTGCAACATTCCAGAACAGAGTAGGATTGCTTTATCCCGATTTCGACTCGGTAGCACCTCCTTGGCTGTGGAGCTAGGGAGGTGGAAGAGGATTCCAAAGGAGCGCCGTATTTGCAGGTGTGGGCTTATACAATCGGAGGAGCATGTTCTTCTGAATTGTGTTTTAGTGTCTAGGACTCCTTCACTCTCGTTTACATCCGTAGAATCCCTAATGAATGTAACTAGTAAGGAAGAGTTTGTGACCCTGTCAAACTTCTTCATTTATAGTGTGCTTGAAACTCTCGAATAGTACGTACGCCGTATGTATCTACACATATGTATGTATGTAATTGTTTGGGAATACACTATTACATCATCATTACACCAATACACTATTGATGTAATTTTATTTATATTATTTTCTATTAGTTATGTATTTATACTGTATATGGTAATGATTTATTGTTTAGTGTATTATTATTTAGTATTATTAGTATTATTTAATGTATTAATTTAATTTGAACCACCCGAATCTGTATCTAGTAAAGGTTAAAGTTTGATTTATTACTGATTCTAGTCTGTGCGATTTTGGACAATATATTTTTGTCAATAAATATATATATATATATATACGAATTTAATAAGAATCCAGTTGAACATGACCACTCCCCATATACCACCTCTTGAACACTCCCCACATACCACCCCCTACCCTCCAGCAAACAACAACGGAATGGAACCATCATCAGCCCGGGGAATTCCTTGAATTACGCGAAATGTAAATCTTGAAGTTAAACTTAGAGAAGATTAACAGAATAAGTAAATGAAGCTTGTCAACTGATAGTTACAATACCATATAGGATAAATATTTGCAAATTAGGCTGTAAATGCATATAGAACAGGGCGTTTAAAAAATAATTTCAAATATATCCCTGTACTCTCTGCCAAATGTCCCCATGTGTTGGGAGAATTGGCATGTTTGACATCCATCGACAAAATCGACCCTAACAATTCGAAATCTTTTAAAATCAATACAATGACTATGACTGAATGATAGCCCATTAAATTCTGGACAAAATGAGAACTCATATTAAACAAATGAGTAAACAGATTGGAAGATATGAGCGTTTTAGACAAAAACATGCCAAATGTCCCAACCCTCCCCTAATTATAACTCAAAGGATCTTCAAAGAATTGAGCTAGTAGCTGTTCCACAGTTCCTCCGGGAACTGTTCAGCTATTAAGATTGTGTAAGCTGGAATTCTTCCCAACCATTATTGGTTGAGTTGAGCAGGCAAATGATTCTCACCTGCTCGTGTTCCTACAGATGTTGGAACCACTCAATTTTCGCACTCAATTTCCTCACCCTGGAACCTATCCGTTCTAACATAGTCATCATAACAGGGATTGAGTTTTGGTGTGTTGACATTACAGACTCAGACTGCAACCTTTCTGATGGCGGAATAAAAAATGTTTAAGCGCAATATAATTTAACAATATATTAGGGTTTGCTATTACTATTGTGATGCAAGCTCATACAGTAGTTTACCTGTAGCTGCAATGTACAGTACAATATGTAAGTGAGTCCCATTGCCATGTATGTAAGAGCCTTGCTTGCATAGATCAATGATAAAATTCTAGGGACATCTGTTCTGCGTCATCTCACAGCATGAGATCCACTCTTAACTCAAAATTTCGACTATTTCGACTATTGATTTTCTAATTAACGTCAGCATTATTCGTTGTATAGCATGGAATTTCAGGAAGATGGAGGTTGCTACAGCCTAATTATATTTGCTGGGCGTTACGTAACGTTACTTAATATGAATGAATGCAGCTCTGACATAAAACCAACAAGATAAGTTCCTCTTCATTATAATTTAACTATCCCAATATAATTATTATAATATACGTATAACAACTTTTATTCAATTAAAGTACTGTAACTCGTAGAACAGGGAGTGTACAATGCTATTAGGTTGCTCTTTTCTTGGTGTGACCTGGTCGATCACTCTGTGGTCGACTGTTCTGGTCAGCGGACAGGAGTTGCTAGGATGTACACCGGAGATCTGGTTGTTTGATGATAACAACCAGGGAAACGTCGGAGCTTATAAAACCTACACAACGACAACGGACTCTACTCAGTTAACTGCAGACGGGATGAATGACAAAACATCTTCTGTCAGAGTTATTTGTGGGATGTGAGTGAATTAAATATTTTATAACAGTTCTAACTATAACACAATATGATGGGTTTATTACAAATTACAGATATAAATTAAGGATAAAGATATTACTGATAAAGAGTAAATAATAATAATATTATACTGAAGATTCAATTTGACCATTGATTAAATAAATTGTTTTTTATCCCCATTCTTGGAAGAATTAGTAATTTTTTTTCCTTATACTTACTTATTTGCGATGAAAAAATAATTATCTAAACAATGTTTAACCAATCGTTGTTTATTAGAAAGGATATAGAGCATTAGTAAATTTGTCAAAGGCCAGAATTGCTACTGATCTGCCGCATAAGAAAGGACCAGACAGACAGTGTAAGTGGATCCGTTGTGACAGGCGAAAATGCCCCCCCCCCCCCCCGGCATATTTTGACCGGGGAGAAAAATCCGCAAGCAGATTTTGACAATAATTCAGGTCTCGGACATATTTTGCGGACGCGTCAAAATTATATAAAGCATTGAAGTCTATGGGAGCCCCAACACACGCGGACGCGTCAAAGGCAATATCCAATAGTAAAATGTACAGAAGTAATATGTTTGGGCTTGATCTTTAACAATATTTTGTTTCGTTATTATATTTATTATTAAATATTGTTTTTCTACTATTAGGTAACCATCGCTTTTTCGTGCGTATTTATTTATTTGGATCTATGACACTTCCCCCCCGGACAGTTCCCCCCCGGACACTTCCCTCCCGCCCAAGTAGGACACTTCCCCCCCCCCCCCCGGACACTTCCCCCCCGGACACTTCCCCCCTGACACTTCCCCCCCAGTTAAAGTGTTAAAATTAATCTGGGTGCACCAAAGCAATAAACAAAAGTTAAAGATGGTTACAGGACAAATTGTATCTAGTCAAGTTTTTTCAAAATTATTAAAGAAACATTTTGATAGTCAAATTTTGTTTGTCAAATGTTTTGTCAAATCGTGTGTGCCCGTGGTAAAAGACTTTGAGACCATTTTTAAATAATTCATTCATGTTTGTATCATCAGATTAATAAATTGACTAAGCCTAAAGTAGGACCTGTATTCAATGTTAACCAAATTAATATATAAATTACTACAATATCATCATTATTCATCATCATTGTATGAAATAAGGGTCACGTGTTTCTATACACCTAACTATAAGCCTTACTGCCGTACTGCTGTACCGTAACGGTCGCAGTACTGGTGTTTTTACTTAATTTTATCTCCGATTTTATTTTATTTTATTTTATTTACTGTACTTACTGTCAACTGTAATACGTGCGCGAAGGTTTCTGGCAGAGAATACTCGCTGGAGGCCGGGTTCGTAGCCTACAACCACGTTTGAGACCTCAACAAGCGATCCCTCGGATCGACAGAACGGGCGTATAGCTGAGTGCTGGCGTCCACGTATTTCTGGATATGGATTAATCTCGTCTCCATAAAATGAACACGGAGACACTGAAACGGTACCTTGACAAGAACGATTAAATCACTACGGGATCTTGTCCAGAAAAACTCAAGCGTGCTATGCGCCTTTTAGATTTAAAGGGAAAAGCGATATTTCCAGAGGACCTCCGTCGGGACTTAGGCACTTCATCCGCTCAATCGTGCACCGATACGCATGATCATGCTGAGCCCTACCCCAGCTCAGACGGACTTCCAACCTGACTTCCAGCTGCTCCGAGTACGCCCAATGCCGTGTCGAATTTCAACGGACTCCCAGCTGCTCCGAGTTCGCCCATCGCCGTGTTGAACTCCGACGGACACCCAGCTGCTCCGAGTTCGCCCAACGCCGTGTTGAACTCCAACTCCGACGGACTCCCAGCTGCTCTGAGTTCGCCCAACGCCGTGTTGAACTCCGACGGACTTCCAGCTGCCCCGTGTTCACCCAACGCCGTGTTGAACTCCGACGAACTTCCAGCTGCTCAGAGTTCGTCCAACACCGTGTTGAACTCCGACAGACTTCCAGCTGCTCCGAGTTCGCCCAATGCCTTGTTGAGCTCCGACAGACTTCCAGCTGCTCCGAATTCGCCCAACGCCATGTTGAACTCCAACAGACTTCCAGCTGCTCCGAGTTTGCCCAACGCTGTGTTGAACTCTGACGGACTTCCAGCTGCTCCGCGTTCACCCAAAACCATGTGAACTCCGACGGATTTCCAGTTGCTCTGAGTACATCCTCGTCCAATGACATGGTGAACAACAATGGACTTTCACTTCCGGTTCCTCCAAGTCCGCCCAACGTTGAGACAAACCCCAGATCCAACAGACTTTTGAATCCTCAGTTTTTGCCCATTAATCAGAAGAATGTGAATAATAATACTATTAATACTAAGTCTACTCGCAAGACAAAGATATCTGAATATTTTACAAAGAAGGATAGCAATTATACAAAGCAGGCGAACTCATCTTTTTGTAATGATCCTGGATATATTGTAATACCTGAATGTGAATGAGCAATTAATAAACGTGTGGAAGGAGTGTCTGCTAACCTGAGTCGGGTGGGAGGCCTGGGCATCCATACAGCCCATGATCTCCTGGCTCAGCCGGGCATTGGTGTCCTGGAATCTGAGTACCTTTTAAGTCGAGTTTCATCTCCAACTGCAGTTGAGCCATCTTCAAATCCACCTCACGCAGATACGGATACTACCAAGGTCCCAACTGAACCAAAACCTCATTATGAGATCGTGGTAGTGGAGGATGAAATGGAGGATGGAAATTGGGCAGTTCGATCAATTGCCGGTGACAGTGACCAAGAAATCCAACTGCAGCAACCATCAAATGCTGCATCATCCAATCTGTCTGTAGACGCTCAGATGTTTGAACCCTGACTGCCGACAAGTAACTACATTATAAATGACCATTCAAAAATACCTCAAAATTCAACTTCGGGTAGCAGATAGGAGTAGCACCCACCCCTACCTTCGGGTAGCAGATAGGAGTAGCGCCCACCCCTACCTTCGGGTAGCAGATAGCAGTAGCGCCAACCTCTACCTTCGGGTAGCAGATAGGAGTAGCCCCCACCCCTACCTTCGGGTAGCAGATAGGAGCAGCGCCCACCCCTACCTTCGGGTAGCAGATAGGAGTAGTGCCCACCCCTACCTTCGGGTAGCAGATAGGAGTAGCGCCCACCCCTACCTTCGGGTAGCAGATAGCAGTAGCGCCACCCTCTACCTTCGGGTAGCAGATAGGGGTAGCGCCAACCCCTACCCTCGGATAGCAGATAGGAGTAGCGCCCGCCCCTACCCTTGGGTAGCAGATAGGAGTAGCGCCCACCCCCACCTTCGGGTAGCAGATAGGAGTAGCGCCCACCCCTACCTTCGGGTAGCAGATAGGAGTAGCGCCCGCTCCTACCCTTGGGTAGCAGATAGGAGTAGCGCCCATCCAATCCATCCAATGTCACAGAAGAAATTGCTCACATTCTTAACGAAATTGATAGGTTCTGTGGAGTTCCTTCTACAAATACAAAATGGAAAACTACTACCTCTCCTCATAAGTTCACTATTCAAAAGAATAGCCATGATTGTGGTATCTTTCTATGAGCATATGCTATGGCAATTGTCAGAGGAGAATCAACCATATCACCTGTGATTCACGACAGTAAAGAAGCGAGAAAATGGGTGCGAAACAGCATAGATAACGTAAAGTGCTACAAACTTCCTGATCACAAAGAACTGTTAACATCCCAGTATCCCTGTTCAACCTGCAAATCCTTGTCGCAATGCGAATGTCGTGTTTTTGGTCAGTGCTCCGTTTCTACGTTAGGAAACAGTAATGAAAGATAACCTGCATCAAGCCAAGTAAATTTCCCAAAACTAACAATCGACATCAACAATATTTTATCAGCAAACAAAAAGAATGCCTTAAAACGACTATCAGCAGAATCAAATAAAACTCTTCTCCAGACAAGAGACGATCTTTTTATTGGCGCCAAAGGATTAATGAAACCAACACAATCCTCTACACTAGAGCTTAGACCCAGAAACTCCATGAAAGATCTGAACCTAGACATTTACGAGCTTATTTATTTAGTTTAGTTATTATATTTATTTCATTTATTTATTTATGTGCTTATTAGAAGCCAACTTCCTCTTTGCATTCCAATCATCATGCAGTCTACAAGCAACCACCAAATAAGTTCTCAGGACATGACTACCCCTATGCGTATCTAACTGTAAAGGGAAAGGTAAATAAAGTTAATACTCGACTCACTGCATCAAGGATTATCTTCAAGACAGGCGTATCCCTGTTCACATCACAGAATATCTCATGTTATGTCTGACAACAACAATATATGTATGAGAGTAACCATTGACCGCGGAAACTGCACTACACTGCTTAATCATTCCTTCTGGCCAACTGGTACAGAATGTCACGAATTGATTAACTACTCCACGGGAAGGTCTGGAGATAACAAATTTGATGATATAACAAAGCAGATTTATCCGAGTTACCATTCGAGACATTCCATCCAAATATGAGGCAGTATGTTTAACATCAATGATAATGTAGCCCCTAACACAATAACTTTACAAGCTTGTGATGAATCGATACGGGATTTACATTTAGGAACTTTTAACTGTCATGGTTTCACTTCAAGCAGCGATGCTGTTAAAGATCTTCTCAGCCAGTTGGACGTCCTCGCGCTATAGGAACATTGGTTAGACAAGCTTGAAGCTAAGGAATTACTGTTGGGGCTACATGACGACTTTGATTGTGTCTTCACTACTATAAATAACTCATCTACTATAATACATAGCAGAGTAGTATTGTTCTATAGGACTTCAGCTTTCAACAACACAACTCGGTTTGACTCTAAGGATGATATAGTTGGAATCCGTGCTAATTATTGTAAATACCAACAGCCACTTGTAGTGGCATGCTGCTACTTCCCGGACACATCCAAAGACTCCACACTCTACAATGACCACGTTGGGCGGCTCAGTACTATTCTCTAGGTACATAGCGATTCATCACCCGTAATCCTAGCTGACACAACACAGACTTAGGTAACCTACAAGGTCCTAGGAAATGGAAACTCAAAATAAGCAAAAGAGGACTTCATAATTACCTCAAAGAATCTGAGCTGGTAGCAATTGATACCTACTCTCCATTTTCCGGACCTTGTATTACATTTCGTGGTAATTGTTTCTCATACATAGATCACATTATCACCAATCAACATATGCTCAATTGTGTAACAAAAGGGAAAGTATTTGAGCATGACTTCCAACTATATTCAGATCATGTACCAGTGGTTGCTCATTTCCATCTTGATAATGAACCTGTACATGCTACATCGTCATGCCTATTAGATTCTCATTGTAAAACAAACCATACAATAGTTAAGCATACCACTCAACCTAGGACACTTAGAGTCAAACCACATATTGCATGGGAAAAGGTAAATTCGATCATGCTAACTCAATATCAGGAAGAAGTTGTTAGACGACTGAAAGTAACCTATAATGTGCAACCTAGTCAATTATCACAATGGACAATTGCAGATGTTACATTGTTTGCATCAGATATTGAGAAATCCATTTATGAAGCGGCTGCCCATCACTTACCTAAACGAACTGCAACTCGACAACATACCAAGAATCTTCGCATCAGAGCATCTCCGAAACTAAAGAGCCGTATCAGAACCTGCAGTCAACTATATGACTTATGGAGCAATGATAACAAGAATGAGTCTAGTATATACAAACCTGCATATAACGAATCTCGCCGATCAATTAGACGCTTGAAAAACTTTCTTGCAAAGAGTGCACTGGCCACAAAAGTCAAAAAGGAAGCTGGGCTAATGCACAATAACCCGCGGAGATTCTGGAACTACTTCAATAGCAAAGATAAGCTAATAGCTTCGGAAAAAGCTCAACCCGTTATTAAGGAAGAGATGAGAAACAATAGCAATCCTGATCTCAAACTCAAGGATGAGCTCAACATACTCAAAGCGAATATACAAGAAACCTGTACCACAACCATTCCACCCATTATTTCTCCTAGAACTGTTGAATGGGCATTGGAATTTCTAGCGCATGGCAAATCACCAGATGCTTCCAGTCTAGTTCTAGAGCATTTATTGTGTTTAAATAAATTATTATTATTATTATTCTATCTTTTAATCTCAAAACTCAACAATTGAGAAAACAATTGCGGAGGAAGCCTGGAGGGAATGGCCCACCGTAGCTTATGATTGGCTAAGATTAAGCGTCGGCAACCACAGTAGTTTTGAAGCACCAGACCCTACATTACCTCAAGTTACTATACCCCTAAAGATAATTTAATAAATAAATAAATTTTATAATTGTATAACTGACTTCTAACTAATGTGTTTTACATTAATCTATTTTTATCTAAGTAATTGCGTCTCGTTCATATAAGGAGTAATAGTGTTTTTTGATTGTATTTTCAAATGTGCTATATTTTGTGATACTACGAAAATTATCATCTAGGGAGTTCCATAGTCTTATCATGCTTAAAATTATGCTATTATATCCTTTGTTATTTTTCGATAGCGGTGTTTTAATTTTGTGCGTTCTTGCATTTATGACTGGTGAGTTCTGTCTATTTAAAAATGGTAGAGTAAGGTCGTTAAATGGCTTTGATAAATTGTATATATATCTGTAGAAGTATTTTAGTGCAAAGTGTTCCCTTAGAGCCTTTAGTGTAGGCAACTTTGATTGTGACCGTAACTCTGTTCCTGTTAAGTCCTGTATTTTTTTGCTATATACTACCCGCAGACCATAATTTTGTATTTTTTCTAGAGAATATAGTTGTTCTTTGAAACCATGAATATTATGGAGTGATGTTAAAATTTCGCAGCAATAGTTATGGTGTGGTAATACTAGTGTTTTGTATAAATATGATTTGCACTGCTTTGTCAGTTGTCCCCTTATTTGACGGAGACCTGATATTGCATGAGTCATTTTATTTGAAATATCCTTTATGTGCTCACGCCATTCCATTGTATTGTCTATGTATACACCTAGATATTTTATCGATTGTGATTGCGAGATTGTAAGTATCCTTTTGTTATTTGGCAGAAGCATGTTTATTTTGTCAATTGTATCTGAACGTGGTTTTGGTGATATTAACATAAATTCTGTTTTTTTATTGTTAAGCTGTAAGTGAAGATCATTAAATTTCAGGTTAAGAGTTTTTATTTTATTGGCTAATAATTCTGTTGCTATGTTTGGATTTTCACTGGTGCAATATAGCAAGGTGTCATCTGCATATTGAACTATTCCTAAGTCTGATTTATTGCTTAGTTTATTTACATACGCTAAAAATAACAGTGGGCCGAGTAGAGTCCCTTGTGGGATTCCTCTTACTGAAGTTTGCCATGTTGATTTAATGCCGTTGGTTTTAACTCTTTGGTATCTTGGGTATAAAAAACTACCTATTAGTTTAGTAGCTGTTGTATGGAAACCAAGATCTGATAGTTTGTTTAGCAGTATATCGTGGTTTAGTGAATTAAATGCCTTACTAAGATCAAGGGCTGCTATAGCTACATAATTGCCATTATTTAGACTTTGTCTCCTCGACTCCGTGGCGAATATTAGTGCATCTCTAGTTGAGTGGAGTTTACGAAACCCAAATTGGGTGGTGTTTATTAGCTTATTTCTATCTAAATAATTAATTAATGTTGATAAATTATTTTTTCAAATACTTTTTCTAGTGTGGTTGTTACTGCAATTGGCCTATAATTTTCAGGGTCGTCTTGTGGGCCTTTTTTATAAACTGGAGTTATCTCGGTGAACATTCATTTATTGGGAAAAATTGAATGAGTGATTGATTTATTAATTAGGTATGCCAGTGGTCGAGCTATTTGTGGTGCAATTAGTTTGATAATTCTTGGATGTAATGTTGATGGGCCTGTAGATTTATTGATATTAATTTTTAACAAGTATTCATACACCGTTAGTTCATCTGTATTATGAAAACTAAAGCAGGGCTGACCTTCCACGTCCGGTGATATATGGAATTTGTTAAGTTTATTTACTGTTTGCGATATTCCTGTAAATTCGCCCATCGCTATATATGTTGAATTGAGCAATCGGGTATTCTTTCAATTGATTTGATTAGAGTTCCCTTTTTATCTATAAGCTCTTTTATAGTGCAAATTTTAACTGTTTTATTTAGGATGGAATTTATTATTTTCTATTTGGTTCGAGGATTTTCAGCTGATTGAAATTTATTTTTTATGTAGTTATTTTTAGCTTTACTATTTGATGAGTTAAACGAGTTTCGTACTTTTTTGAAAAGATTGTAGTCTACTTCACTTTTTGATTGGCGCCATTTAATTAGAGCAAAATTTTTTATTTCAGAGAGTCGCTTTAGGTCGTCATTCCACCAAGGATTGTTTTTGTTTATATTACTATTTCTACGGATTAATTTCCTTTTTATTGGTGCGTGCTTATTTAATATTTGTTCTATTTCATTTTCAAAATAATCATAATTTATATTTATGTCATCATCTGTATAGACCCCTTTCCAATTTGCATTATTTATGACCCTAATGAAATGATCTTTATTGAATTTGCTATAGTCCCTCTCATACACCCATGTACTTGATTTGTTATTACTGCTATTTACTTTTTGTAATGTTTTTGCTATGACGAATTCATGGTCAGAAAAGTCACAGTAGGCTACATTGTGATCATGAAGACAGCCGGGACTTGCTATGATTATATCTAGAAGTGTGTCAATTGTTTTACTGTATCGGATTGGTTTTGATTTATCAGGTATATGCAAGTTGTATAGGGCGACTAATTTTTCCAGATCAGTATTATTTGTTGTCTTACCATTTAGTAGGTCGATATTTAGGTCTCCCCTTACGATTATGGTTTTATTTTCGCGGGTGGAATTTTCGATCTCAGTACTAAAGTTTTTAAGGAATTGTGGTGCTACATTAGATGAGTGGTTATATGCTACCCCTATGATGTAACGACGTTCTACCTCGACCCATATTGATTCGTGCGCCACATCACCTATTGGTTTAATATCTGTCCTTAATTGTTGGTGTAAATTATTTGGCACATATAATACTACACCCCCTCCTTTTCGTCGTTTACGGTCATGGTGATATACTTTGAATCCTGGTAGTTGTATTGATTTCGACGATATTTTTTGTTTCAGCCACGATTCTGATATACCAATAATTACGTTATTGTTAATAGCAGAAATGACGTCTTTGAGCATTGAAAAATCTTTTACGAGACTATGTATATTTATGTGTAAGAATTTCAATTCATTTGGGTTGTTTATTAAGTATTCTCGAATATTAATTAAATTGTTTTTATTTGTCTTTGGTCCAGGATTTTTTGAAATGTCACCAGCTCTATATAATAAACCTGCTAATGTGAGTGCTATTATTATAAGTAGATCAATTCCTGATGTTATGTAAATGTAAAAACAGCGTATGGTTATAATGAAAGTTAGTCTAATGGCCAATGACTTATTTCTATAAAGTACTAAAATCTTTTTATTGGAAGGTGGCTTAGTGTGATTATTATTTGTCTCAATAATGAGATGTCCCGGCCAGAAAGAGCAGGTCAGTGTGATTATTTTAATAATTAATCGCGAATAAATGTGATATTTTTTAGTTGTATGTTTAATGATTATATAATTATTGCATATCAAATAGGGTATTATTGTGAATAGCAATAGTGCTATTGTTAGATGGCATGACTGTGTCTGTATGCCGTGTGACCCCCTTGTTAGTTCAGATTTAGTTACTTTATATTGTATTTGTTTGTAGTGCAGGTCTTGTTTTGATGTTATTTTTGTTCGGCTTGCGTGTGACACTATAGGCTGATTTAAAATAGATATAAGTATTAAAAGTGTGTGGCCAGTCATTATTGTTAAATTAAAGTGGATTTGTTTTTGTTTTGATTTGCGATATTTGCGTTTTCGGTTAAGATGTCTATCCATTTTATTAATCTGCAGGTAATTTTTGTTTTTCCTATTATATAATAGTATATATTTAAGTAAAATTATGCATTTGTTATGGAAATGGTATATTATATTTGTTAGATTATATTGTACGTGTACTATAATGATAAAGATTGTTATGTTGATAAGTCTAATATTGTGATAAACTTGGGTAGTATAGGTGTGGTGTAGTCGCCGACGCCCGTTCCGCCAATCACAAACTACCGCGAACAAAGGCCTCACCTCTGCACGCACAATAAAGCAATAAAATAATTGACCGATCAAAGTATGCCCTAATTAGAGTAGTTAACGCACTAGTAAATGTAACCAATATATAAACAAAACTACAGAAAAAATAAACACAACCCAATATAGCTGAACTATATAATAAGTACAGTTTGTTAAAAAAGTCAAGTACAATGTACTTGTACTTGACGAACCCAGAATCCTAATAACAGCAAAAAATAAAGGGCGTGTTAAAAAGTTATTTATATCATCAATAAAAAGCTGGTATGCTATCTTTCTATGTTGTTGCAGATTGCACGCTATCACGACTATATTGCAGCTGAGAGCCAAAGCATATATTTTAGACACCGCTGGGCAGATATTTACGAGCTGAGCAGCAATTAAAATTATAATAAAAGGTAGTAATAGTTGATTATATGTTTTTAAAAAATTACTATTGTAATTATCGTTAGGTAGTAATTTGAAAGATAAAGATTCTATTTAAAAATCCGTATTTTCACGTGGCTATTATATTGTTGATCATGGCGTTTATCGATAGAGCTTCGTTTATGGTAGAAGCTGCAATAGTGATATCATTGCTGTGATTCGGCTGGTCACTTGTTTGTCAGTGGCCTTCTCGAGTATGACCACCTTCTTGCAGGAAGGTAAACACTAGTGTTGAGAACTGTAACTGTAATTATACTGTAACTGCAACTGTAACTGAATGGTTTTGATGATTTTTTTGATACTGTAACTATAACTGTAACTGTAATTGCGAATTTTGAATACTGTAACTGTAACTGAAACTGTAATTACGAACTTTGAATACTGTAACTGTAACTGAAACTGAAATTAACAAAATCCGATTTAGTTCTCAATCACACAATTAACATGAATGAGCATTTAAAACAGTATTGTAATAAAGTATAGAGTATAGTTTAATAAATGAATAACAGTGGTTACCATAGCTATCATTTTTAAAACATTGTTATAAAAAACAATCTCATTTTTTTCACTTCTGAACAAAACCATCATATTACACAATAAAAAAAGACCTATTAGTAAACTAGGTCTTTTTTTATTTATTTTTTTATTTTTTTTACTTTTTTTACTAAGCTCCATATGTTGGAATAAAGAAGTCAATGGTCAAAAAGACCTATTGTCCACGTAGCTCAAATGTGATTTATTTGGCGAGTCAAGTAGTGAACGAAGATCTACAGTAGCATATAGTCTATGTTTATCTGTCTCAACTATTAGACTATTATCAGCCTTATCACCACTTTTGCTTCATATTAAATGTAAATGTTTTAGATAAACAAAGAAAAGTTAGGCCTAATGGTAGAGGGATATTAACGCATATATATTTTACATTATGAATTATTAATGTTACCCGGTACTATTAATATCACAATCACACTAGAGGCACACTGGAAATTAAATTTTGATCAAGTTTACCATTATAAATTACAAAATTAAACTTAAAAGTGAAAGGAGCAGCTTATCGAGGTGGGTCTAACCAAAACAATAAATATATGATTACTAAAACAAATTACGAATTAAGGAAAATGAGCAGGATTCAGAAGCATGGCTTTTATAACCAAAACAATAAATGATAACAGTACTGTACAAGCACTGAAACAACATGTACAGTAAAATGTGAGTGCCTTTAGTGTGATATTGTGACGTGCCACTTTCATTACATACTGTCAGTATATTAGTTACAAAATATTACCATAGCATGGGTCCAACTTTCCTACAACAACTACCTATTAGCTCTAGAAAGAGGACGTTTCGTAATGAACATTAATATTAGCGTATATTACAGTAATATATTAAAGTGCCTCATTTATAGTTTCAGATATCTTTTTTTTATTTGGCAAGTGATTCGTTTGATTTTTTTAGGCAAGTGACTCATTGGGTGAGTGACTGCACTGCACCCCGCCCCGATGAGACTACATTAATTCAATGACTGCTTACTACGAGAGATCATATATATTGAATCTATAACTGAAACTGAAATGCTCAATTTTGTAATACTGAAACTGTAACTGTAACTGAAATGTTACACTTTGTAATACTGAAACTGTAACTGTAACTGAAATGCAAAACTTTGAATACTGAAACTGTAACTGTAACTGAAATGCAAAACTTTGAATACTGAAACTGTAACTGTAACTGAAATGCAAAACTTTGAATACTGAAACTGTAACTGTAACTGAAATTAGTTAAAATTGATTCAGTTCTCAACACTAGTAAACACTCTGGTATTGGATCTTCCATATTGGTTACTCCACCTGCGACTGGTGGCAGAGTTAGCTCGTTTTGTGGTGGGGTCGCGAGGAGTGTACATCGTGTACGCTAGTTGCCGTTGTTTATCGCCGGTGGAGTGGGAAGAAGTGTATGGCGCTGGCCGGTTGTGCGGTGGGATGTTCTTAGGATCTGGCTGTATGTGCTCCCGCATTGTCCAGGGATAGCTCTGCCGCGTATTATTGGTGCGACTTGATTATTCGGTTGCTGTTTCAGTCTCTGTGTTCGTGCGAATAAACTTATCTTAATAGTTTCTCCGATTATCTTTATAAATTTCTCCTTTATATGTTTATTTTCGTATATCACATGTGACCAGTTTGTGATCCGCAAGAATGACAGATTGATGTTCGCACATTCTGCGGATACGGTTGTTTACCGTGAGCACCGACATATCCCTTCTCGGAAGAACTGACGATACAACTAACCGCACGTTAATCCAGCGTTCCTTGGCTAGTTTAATCACTTTGGACGTGTTTGTAATGATCATACTCAGACCTCCTGGGTGATCGAGGTCATTTGTTGCGGACTGTATGTAGATTCGCTTAATGTTTGGGTATATCTCCGTCGCATGTTTAACTTTTACGATCAGGTCTTCGGTTGTATAATCGGTTATTAACTTGATGTTTTGGTCGATCTTCCTGGTGTCAATGAATCTTTTGTTGCTATCCATAAACAATAATGTTGCAACTCTGTTATTACGGTTATTTTTGGGGTTGTTGACAATGTTAAACTTAGGTGATTTTGGCGTCGATGTATTTGGTTGTGGTAACTTGTTGTTTCCGTTGGGACTGATGATGCAGTTAGGATCAAACGATAAACGATAAACGATAAATGGAAGGTTGTTGGGGAGGGGAGGTCTAGTAGCTTCTCGTTACTCGTCTTCGGGTTCGTATCCTCTTTCTCTACTACCGTGATGTTTCCAGTATAAGGTTGCGTGGGGGGTAGAGCGGATTCGTCCATCGTTGTGTCATACACTACTGTATTTGGTTTATAATTACTGTTTCATCAATTTCAGACGGTTTAGATGCAACTTTCGTATCCGTTTGCGGTGGCGATGTATTTCCATCCCGACACGGAATGGCAGTTGTTTGTTCAGTTGCAGTGGATGGCTGTTTCAGGTGTTTGAGCTGCGACTCTAGGAGTTGTATTTTTATACTTTGGGCGTTGAGGTTATTACGTAATTCTATGACCATGGATTCGAGATTGTTAACTCGTTGAGTTACTGAAGGCTGATTTGGCGAATCATGCCTGTTCGTATGATATCGTGATTAATAAGATCCGGGATACGCTACACGCTACATTCACGCTCAATACGCTACATTTATCCATTACTAGCAGGCCAAACCCGAGGCACGTTACCCAGTATTTCTCGCTACCGGCATAGGCCTACTGGCGTACTGGTACCGGTATAGGCCTACTGACGTACCGGTACCCAGTACAGGTACCGAACGTGAATTAAACTTTTCGAAAAGTGGCCTATAACGACCGTGGGTTAAAGTTATACACACATGCCAAGTTCCAGTGCAATCCCTCTGCCCGTTTTGGAGGAGTTCGAACACAGAGAGAGGGAGAGAATTTGATTTTTATAGGTATAGATTAATAAATATATTAAAAATTTTTATTTTTATTTTTTATGAAGTACAACAGTCAATTCAATTTTTCAATTCAATTTAATTTACAATTTTTACATTTCTCACGTAAGCACAAACCATAGCACAGTTTAGACTAGGCCATAGCTCTACAGAGCTAGTGCGGCCAAATTATAACAGGTGATGAAATGTAAATATTTCGGTATTAATGTAATTTTAGATGTAATTATAACGGTAGATGACAGGAGGAGGATGTAGTGGGGAATATAGGGGGGGGGGGGGGGGGGGGGGGGGGGGGGCAAGGGGTGGATTTACTAATCGGAGACATGAAGGGCGACGGCGACCACGAAATGAGGACGATGGGCTTTCACTGCGTCATAGATGCTTACAAATTATAGTTACTAACATCTAGTTATGAAATTATGCGCGAATAATAAGTAAATTATGGGGACATAATAATTTAAATAATAACAATTGAGATAAAAATAAATTTTTTGGGAAAACTAGTTTTCGGAGTTTTAAATACGATCAAGCGAAGTCTACTGTATGACGAAGTCAGACAGTACAATACAGCAGTCTGATAGCATCGCCTTCACTCATCAAATGGCATGAAGAAGTTGCCACGTCATTAATAGCTGACATGTTCAATGTATGTCTCAGATATGGAGATATCCCAGTTCTCTTTGGGAATACTCTAATAACCAATATTTATAAAGGAAAGAATCGACCAGTACTTTCATCTAGATCATATAGACCAATATCCACAATTTGCATTTTCGGAAAGATTCTCGAAGGAGTTATACTATACAGTTATACTTATAACTTATAGAGTTATACTTATACTAGTTATACACCACGGAGGTGTAGTGGTTAGCATACCTGAACGTTTATCGGGAGACGCGGGTTCAATCCCCGCTGGTGGCGAATTTATTTTTTCTGCTCCATTTGCTATAGAGTTGGATCATCCTTAGTCCTGTTTAATTACTTATTAATTTATACAATCTATGGATGTTAAACACATATACAATTTTATATTATTATTTGTCAATTTAAGAGCTCTAGGGCTCACCTACCTACCTACCTACATAATTAATATAACTGTACAATTAATTATACTGAGCAAATGATAAA
>JAUCBJ010005052.1:0-26597 GCA_032718475.1 Nemertoderma westbladi | reverse complement strand
GGTACACCGCGCGGTGTACCGCAGGGCCAGCGGTACACCGCTGACTGTGAACGACCCAACAGGTAGTTGTGCGCTAAACCGCGCGGTTTACCGCAGCCCATTTAAACAATGTTAAAACAATTAATGTAATTTCCTGTTGAATTCACAGTCGACAGATAGACAATCAGTTACCGCAACGGTACCGTTGGGTGTGAACGGGCTCCGGGTAGTGTACCGCTGGCTTACCGCTTCAATACCGCCAGACTACTTTACCGGTCACGCACCGTTGGATGTGAACGGGGCTTTAGGCAGGTTAGTTAAGGATAAGGTAGTGTGCTGAGCCTTGAGTGTGTGTGTGTGACTGTGTGTGTGTGTGTGATTTATAAAATTTTCTATGTTTTATTTTATTGTTTTATTGTATTATTTGCGTATTTTACTGTGAATCGTAAACACCATCGATTTGATGGGATGGACTTTATAAACAAGTGTAGGGGGGGGGGGGGGGGGGGGGGGGGGTATAGACAAATAAGGATGACCAACACCAACACTATACATGTAATGTATTGTTACGTTCCAGAATGCACCCACATAATCTTTTTTACAATATTTTACAAACTTTGTTCAAATTTGCAGCAATGGAACTTTGTTTCGATTTTTTGTTTCAGATATTTTTGTTAATATATTTACCAGTTTTAGCGGCACCAATAGGCTGCAAATTTCTTGGAGTGTTTAAAATACAATAATTTTATTGGTAATAATTGAAAAATATTATTATATTCTAATCATTGTAATTTAATATCAGTTAATTGTTGTTGACCAGACCCAACCGTTGTGGTTGGTTGGGAGCCCCACCTCTTCTTGGGGCGAGGTAGAACGACGGACTTTGACGGACGGGCGAGATATTAAGCAGAGAGTAGCACACACATAGCGATGTTGTATAATGTTATACAGTAGGATAATATTAGGTTAACAAAGGTTAATAGATAATACTAGTAATAAATTATATTAAATAGAGGGATATTCAAAGGTATTAATTTAAATATATAATGTAATAGGACAAAATGATATCCCACTCCATAGCGAAATCTTGTACCGTCTTGGTAGTTCAGTATACACACCCGGCTGATTATAACCGGAAGTTTTAAACCTAGGTACCGGGTTCGAGCCCCAATAGGGTCGGTTGATATTTTTCGCTATAGAGAGCATTGTCCTATTACATTATATTGTATTTAATTCACCGTTACTCACCCCACAACAATTCACTTATTATTATCAAAGGTATTAATTGAAAATAGTATTTTTTTCACCTGCATTATTCCTGAAATTATATATCCCGTGATTCATCCGGGATTGGACCATTTCTGATCCCGGGATTTCAATAACCCTCCGGGATTAGCAGCCCAAGTTTGACCTCTCTGGGTAGATAAGTCTCACCTAAACCTAACCGAAACAATAAACGATCACTTTAACAATTGAGGGTATCAACGCTGACTTTTCTAACCAAAACAATAAACGATCATGCCAACAATTGAGGCGGCATCATAATGTATTACATTTGAAATGAATTGAATTAAATTAAATTAGCCTTTATTTCTTTTTAAATTTTCAGTGTGTCTTTCGCTAACAAATTGGGAACGAGTAGTTTTTCGAGCACATTATTTTGACTAATCTGTTGGTTTAGAAATTAAACCGCTACCCGTACCAGCTACAGTACTGTATTATACATTTATATCCAGATATAAATTACTGTAGTATAACATCACAAAGAAAACATAGAAGGCTATTCAAAACCAAGGCTTCGGTTAGACCGTAGAATAATGCTTCCATTCAACACCATGATGACCGCGATAATGCCATCCATAGCAATATAAACTGCGCCTGTACAATGGCAAGGTGGGTGGTGGTACAAGAACTGCGCCACCGTAAACTTGAATGGAAATTACGGTGAGTAAGATTGGAAAGGACCTTTTTGGTAACATTTTACTTACAACAATCTTGCTATTCGAGTTGAAATTATGATTTGGATTTCGTGAAACTGTTACGTTTTATATTAATTAGTAAATTAGCGCTACTTCAATAATTTTGTGCAAAATTTTTTTTCTATTTCATCTAGAACAGATTTTAATTAAGATTCAAAATTAGAAAACCGTTTAGCAAAATCTGTCTTACTTCTCGAGATATGGCTGTCTGTCCGTTTTATTGTCGGTTTGTCCGTCAGTATATCTGTCCGTCAATAAAAATCAAACTACAGTACCTGTCTAAAAAATTCCCTGTATGGGTTTTCGTGGTCGGTGACTTCTTTTCTGACATCATTAGTAACATTTGTCCTTGCTGGTTCTGTCTGTCAGTCTGTATGTCAAAATATAAATGACAGTCTGACAGCCAGACAGACAATTTTGAAGTCATCTAATGTTCAAATTGACACTCGATATGAATTCTGCGACCAGTAAAACCCTTATAGATAAACTTTTAGCTAAACTTTTAGCTAGATGGTGTGCCTTTTTCTTATAATTTTCATATATTTACTTATAAATCTATATTTATTTTTCTTATTTTTGACAGACAGATAGTCGGATAGTCAGAAAGACCAACGGACAGAGGTACAAACTAGCTAGATTTCATTATAAGTGAAAACTGACCTCAGAATGTAATCAGCGACCTGGAAAACCTCCATGGCAAAAATCTTAACATAAGTTTTTGCTTTCTTGATGCTAAATACATATTGACAGACGCATTTTCACATATTAACAGACAGTTTTTGCGCGGGAAGGTTCAAACTTTAAAGGCAATTATTTCGGAATGGAATTTTTTCCTTCCTACGAAATTAAAAATGCTACTCTCCAATTGCCAATTTTTAATATTTTTTGATGAAATTTGGACACAGTAATAACAAGCTTGTGTGTCTTAAGAAGTATAAGTCATAGTTTTAAAATTTTTATCCTATCTCATTTTACTAGCTTCGAAATGTGAAAATTGCTAATTATTTAAAAAAAATGAAAATAATGAATTAATTTGGAAATCAAATTGGAAATAATCAATATCAAAACATTGTTGACCAAGACTTTTATTCAACACTATATCCTAATTACAGTACATATACCAAATAACTAGTTATATAACTAAAGTTGGTTATACGGTGTTACAACTCTTACGGTTGGATATACAGTAGTGTTTTCAGTAATAGTAATAATTTTATGATAATAAATAGCCTAAATTATTATAACTATATTACAAAAAGTTTTTTTCTTTATCCCCAAAATTATTCATTTTGGAAAAGGTACTGCCCTGTTACTATTGGTTTTCTTTGACTGTGTCATTATAGCGCTACCCCCCCCCCCCCCCCCCCCCCCCCCCTTAACGTTATTATTATTCATTTTGCAGTTTGAATTACGAATGATGAGTTTTAGAAGTAGTTTTAGAAGAGATACTGTACTGTACCTTCTGTTCAATATTATTATAGTAAACACACTTTTTACCCCACCAATAATGGCATCCTGCACCCACCCTACCAATAGGCAAGGTCGGTGCAAGGAGCCCATTGGCAGGGTGCAAGGATCCCATTGGTGAGGTGCAGGGAGGCCATGGCGTGATGCAAGGATGCCATAAGCAAGTTGGGTGCAGGGAGGCCATAGGCAAGTTGGGTGCAAGGAGCCCATTGGCAGGGTGCAAGGAGCTAGGAGCCCATTGGCAGGGTGTGTTAAAGCTTTTGCGGAAAAAATGTGTCGTTTTTGTGCAATTCGCGAACTACTCTAAAAGGCCAGCATTATTTAAAAGGATTGGAGAATGTATAGACTTATGCCCTCTAGCGTCTGTTTTGTACAGAGCTATAATGACGAAATTAGCCAGCTATTTCTTTATCCGTAGGGCCTATGTTATTTTTCGTCCAATCAGCGCGATTTTCAGTATACCGGCCTTTGTTTACATATGTAAATGTCGCAATATGTAAACGTACCACCTGCTAGACTGCCCACAGAATACCGCCTCCCTCTCCAAATGGGCGAACTCTGCCGAATAGCCCCCCCCCCCCCCCCGACCAGTTTTTTACAATGAATTAACAATCCAATTTTAAAATTCTACATTTTTTTCTTAACTATATGAATCATATATTATACTACTATTTATTTTACTTGGAATTTTGTACTGTACATTGTGCCACACCAGGCGTTATTAATAAATATAAAAAATGTCGCAATGTGACAAAATCCTTCATTCTGACTTTCTGACTTTGCCCAAAACCAACAGCGGCCAGAGAGAATCATAGAAAGCAATTCTATTAACAATCCACACTCTGGACACTCTCAGCACTCACTATTTTACTCTCAAACTTCAAACGTCTGACTGCTGATTAAACTGCCGGCACCGCATACATTATACTGTTTTTATACTGTTATTCATTACTATGGTTTGTAACCTATTTAATTGATGCTTATATTTGGAGAATACTTATGAATAATCTATAATTCCCCCCCTGACTTTCTTGATTATTGAGGTAAGCAGCAGGGAACATTAGTAACAATTGTTTGGCTCAAATTACAGTGGTCTGTTTGAATTTATGCTATTTCATAACCCCCAACGTACGTGAGCTAAATTTATCCTTATATGTGAGTAAAATTGGTGACAGTCGGCAAATTAGCGTATTTCAGTACTATTGTCAGTTCCGTGAGTGTGAGCGATTAATAATACCTTCATAAAGAATGTAAACATTGGTGAGGTGCAGGGAGGCCATTGGTGGGGTGCAGAGAGGCCATTTTTTGGAGTGCAAAGAGGCCATTGGCGGGGTGCAAAGAGGCCATTGGTGGGGAGCAAAGAGGCCATTGGCGAGGTGCAATGAGGCCATTGGCAAGGTGGGTGCAAGGTGGCGGCAAGGTGGGTGCAGGGAGGCCATTGGCGGTGTGCAGGGAGGTCATTGGTGGGGTGCAAAGAGGCGATTGGTGGTGTTCAAGGAGGAGGCCATTGGTGGGGTGAGTGCAGTGAAGCTATTGGTAGGGTGCAAGGCGTCCTTTGGTGAGGTGCAAGGAGCCCATTGGAAGGGTGCAAGAAGCCCATTGACAGGGTGAAAGGAGCCCATTGGCCGGGTGCAAGGAGCCCATTGGTGAGGTGCAGGGGGGCCATGGCGTGATGCAAGAAGGTCATAAGCAATGTGGGTGCAAGGAGCCCATTGGCAGGGTGCAAGGAGCCCATTGGTGAGGTGCAGGGAGGCCATGGCGTGATGCAAGAAGGCCATAATCAAGGAGGCCATAGGCAAGGTGGGTGCAAGGAGCCCATTGGCAGGGTGCAAGGAGTCCAGTGGTGAGTGGCAGGGAGGCCATTGGCGGGGTTTAGGGAGGCCATTGGTGGGGTGCAGGGAGGTCATTGGTGGGGTGGAAAGTGGCCATTGGTGGGTTGCACCCCACCAATGGCCTCTCTGCACCCCACCAATGGCCTCCCTAAACCCCGCAAATGGGCTCCTTGCACCCACCTCGCCTATGGCCTCTCTGCACCCACCTTGCCTATGGCCTCGCTGCACCCACCTTGCCTATGGCCTCGCTGCACCCACCTTGCCTATGGTCTCCTTGCACCTCGCCAATGGCCTCTTTGCATCACGCCATGGCCTCCCTGCACCTCACAAATGGCCTCGCTGCTCCCCACCAATGGCCTCCCTACACCCCGCCAATGGCCTCCCTACACCCCGCCAATGGCTTCCCTGCACCCCACCAATGGCCTCCCAGCACCCTGCCAATGGCATCCCTGCACCTCACAAATGGCCTCCCTGCAGCCCGCCAATGGCCTCCCTGCATCTTCCTAATGGCCTCCCTGCACCCAACCAATGGTCTCCTTCCACCTTGCAATTGGCCTTCTTGCACCCCGCCATGGATTCCCTGCACCCCGTCATGGCCTCCATGCACCCGCCAAAGGCCTCATTGCACCCCGTCATGGCATCCCTGCACCCCGCCAATGGCCTCATTGCACCCCGTCATAGCCTCCCAGCACCCCGCCAATGGCCGCATGGCACGCCGTCATGGCCTCCATGCACCCCGCCAATGGCCTCATTGCACCCCGTCATGGCCTCCCTGCACCCCACCAATGGCCGTCCGGCACCCCACCAATGCCCTCCTCCCTGAACCCCACCAATCGCCTCGTTGCACCCCGCCAATGGCCTCTTTGCACCCCACCAATGGCCTCCCTGCACCCCACCAATGGGCTCCTTGCAACCCGCCAAGGGCCTCCCTGCACCCACCTTGCCTGCCTATGGCCTCCTTACACCCACCTTGCTAATGGCCTCCCTGCACCCCGCCAATGGCCTCCTTACACCCACCTTGCTTATGGCCACCTAGCATCACGCCATGGCCTCCCTGCACTCCGCCACTGGCCTCCTTGCACCCATCTTGCTAATGGCCTTCTTGCATCACGCCATGGCCTCCATGCACCCCGCTAATGGCTTCTTTGCACCTCACCAATGGCCTCCCTGCACCCCGCCAATGGCTTCTTTGCACCCCACCAATGGCCTCCCTGCACCTCACCAATGGGCTCCTTGCACCCCACCAATGGCCTCTCTGCATCCACCTTGCCAATGGCCTTCTTGCATCACGCCATGGCCTCCATGCACCCCGCCAATGGCTTCTTTGCACCTCACCAATGGCCTCCCTGCACCCCGCCAATGGCTTCTTTGCACCCAACCAATGGCCTCCCTGCACCTCACAAATGGGCTCCTTGCACCCCCACCAATTGCCTCTTTGCACGCCGCCAATAAGTTTCCGATTATTGCAATCTCAGGAATCTGTTGTAATGGACCTGGACACAAGGTGCCCCAAAAAGGTACCTTGGGAAATTTAATAAGCTCCTCATTTTATTTTAATCCAATTTTATTCTACAAAATATAATTATCCACTTTTGACTGAGAAAGACAAGTGGCTCTTCTAACGTCACTCAATCACTAAATGTATCTTGATTACGTACAATACCTTTCTAATAATACACTACCATCATCACCGGTAGCCCAATATTGGTTTCTAAAGCAACAGGTTTCATGCGAGGAAATATTATATTTTGAGGTGCGTGTAGCGAGAGCTCTAGTATTCACTCCGTTGTTGGAGTTAATTTCCAGTTAGGTTTTAACCCTAACAGTAATCCTAACCCCAACCCTAACTATATCCCTATCCCTAACATTATCCCAAACCATAAACCCAACCATAACCCTAACCCGACTACTACTAGGATCGGCATGCTGCATTGCAGCTGCATTTTTAAGAATGCTGTGCCGGCTTATCGACAAAATTGCACCACCACAACTCCCTATCACCCATGACATTTGCTAGATCATCCGCATCTTTAAGGCCAGTGTCCTTTAAGATGCATCTCAAGAAAGTCATGGGCTGTCCACCATGCTTATTCACTCCATGAGGCTGCCAAAGTACAAGATTATGCACTGGCTGATCCTCACGGCGAAAGCAATGTCCTGCAAAGCGGAGGCAATTTTGTTCTAGTGTCAAGCTTGGGGGAACCAATGAGACACCTCCAATGTTATATAGTGTCTGGTTGGAGATGTGTGCATTGTACTTGACACAATGAACCCGGCGTAGCATTCTTGTGAATGTGCTATCTAGAGATTTGGTGTCCTCAGCAGTTAGAGCCCAGCATGGACTCCCATAGAGGAGTACTGGAACTACTGCTGCTCTAAATAATCGGACCTTAAGTTTCCGATTAATTCTCGGTGACTTCCAAATCCTGGAAAGCCTATTCAAGGCTGCCCATGCCTTTGCCTTACGTATTCGAAGGTCCTCACCTGACTTCCGGATCCATGATCCCAGGTAACAGAAGTCATCCACATGCTCAAGCATACCATCTTTTGAGCCGAACTATATCCCTAACCCTAACACTAACCCAAACCATAATCTATACCTATAAAAATCAAATTCTCTCTCTCTATCTCTCTCTCTCTCTGTGTGTTCGAACTCCTCCAAAACGGGCAGAGGGATTGCGCTGGAACTTGGCATGTGTGTATAACATTAACCAGCGGTCGTTATAGGCCACTTTTCGAAAAGTTTAATTCACGTTCGGTACCGGTACTGGGTACCGGTACGTCAGTAGGCCTATCTATACCGGTACCAGTATGCCAGTAGGCCTATGCCGGTAGCGGGAAATACCGGGTAACATGTCTCGGGTATTGCCTGCTAGTGACATATAAATTCAACCCAAAACCATAACCCTAACCAAACTTAAACCAAAACCTAACGAATTCATACATGGACTTATAAATATTATTATTAAATATTAAAATTAAATTAATTTTTTTTTAATTTAAATTAAATATTAATATTATTTTATACCATCTTTACTATGAACATTGAACATGTATATACTGTATATATATAGAACATTCTGGAATTATGTGAACAATACTTACTGTCATACTAATATATACTATAGAATATGTTAGCTTTTTTTATTTATTTTTTTCTCTAGAATTAATAATATATATTGTTCTGTTTATTTACTTTTAAAATTTAATATATTTTAAATTATAGATTTTCTTGCTTTTTAAAAATCTTCTAGAACATTCGTGAAGATCGCGACGTTTGCGAAGCTCCACCCTTTTGTGTAAACACAAAACTTAACTTCGCAAACATTGCGTTCTTCGCAAAATTTTGTGTTTACGAATACTATACTGTAGGAGGACAATCTTAGTAAAAATCGCGACGTTTGCGAAATTTCGCGATCTTCGCCGAAGAAATGTTCAAAATCGTTGCCCTAATGCGAGTAGGCCTACTTGGATTCGTGGACGGGATATAGCGGGTCAACGGTAATTATGAGCTAACTCAATGCTAACTATCAGAGCTAACTCAATGTTAACTATCAGAGCTAACTCAATGTTAACTAAGAGCTAACTCAATGCTAACTAAGAGCTAACTTTCAGAGCTCACTCAATGCTAACTAAGAGCTAACTATCACAGCTAATTATCAGAGCTAACTATCAGAGCTATCTATCAGAACTAACTAACAAAGAGCTAACTCCATGCTAACTAATAGCTAACTCAATGCTAACTAAGAGCTAACTCAATGCTAAATAAGAGCTAACTATCAGAGCTATCTATCAATGCTAACTAACGAAGAGCTAACTCAATGCTAACTAATAGCTAACTCAATGCTAACTAATAGCTAACTCAATGCTAACTAAGCTAACTATCAGAGCTCACTCAATGCTAACTAAGAGCTAACTATTACAGCTAACTATCAGAGCTAACTATCAGAGCTATCTATCAGAGCTAACTAACAAAAACTAACTCCTTGCTAACTAATATAACTAATAGCTAACTCAATGCTAACTAAGAGCTAACTATCAGAACTAACTCATTGCTAACTAGAGCTAACTCAATGCTAACTAAGAGCTAACTGATTGCTAACTAAGAGCTAACTCAATGATAACTAAGAGCTAACTGAAAGCTAACTAAGAGCTAACTATCAGAGCTAATTCAATGCTAACTATCAGAGCTAACTCAATGTTAACTAAGAGCTAACTCAATGCTAACTAAGAGCTAACTATCAGAGCTCACTCAATGCTAACTAAGAGCTAATTATCACAGCTAATTATCAGAGCTAACTATCAGAGCTACTGTATCTATCAGAGCTAACTAACAAAGAGCTAACTCCATGCTAACTAATAGCTAACTCAATGCTAACTAAGAGCTAACTCAATGCTAAATAAGAGCTAACTATCAGAGCTCACTCAATGCAAACTAAGAGCTAACTATCACAGCTAACTATCAGAGCTATCTTTTTTAATTTAATTTAATATCGTACATAGAGATATACACAAATGTGATACCTAGAGTACAGCAAGCACAAATATACTAAATATATAATATAAATAGAAATATAGATTGTATAGCTAAACCGCAAATTGAAAAATAGAAAAATGGGTATTGGTAACTATAGTAACTAAGTAGAAATGATCACCTTGTACAATATACGATAACATATAATCTAATTCTTCTACAGAAAACCCCGGCACTTCTAAAGTGCTCAGCCGGCAATCCAAAAGTTCCCTACAAATGAGCACTTTATTCTATCAGAGCTAACAAACGAAGAGCTAACTCAATGCTAACTAATAGCTAACTCAATGCTAACTAAGAGCTAACTATCAGAACTAACTCATTGCTAACTAAGAGCTAACTCAATGCGAACTAAGAGCTAACTGAAAGATAACTAAGAGCTAACTATCAGAGCTAACGCAATGCTAACTAAGAGCTAAATATCAGAGCTAACTAACTAAGAGCTAACTATCAGAGCTAACTAACTAAGAGCTAACTCAATGCTAACTAAGAGCTAACTATCAGAACTATTTCAATGCTAACTAAGACTAACTCAATGCTACCTAAGAGCTAACTGAAAGCTAACTAAGAGCTAACTATCAGAGCTAACTTAATGCTAACTAAGAGCTAACTCAATGCTAACAAAGAGCTAACTCAATGCTAACTAAGGGATTGCGTCATCGGATTTCATTGACGAAACTCTAAATTTATATCCTATTCTTACGTATATCGTTTTTTTTTGGTCTGATATCGAATATATGATAGATTACATTTCAACGCGGGACGGATAGTACACCATGTTATCCGTTACAACATTTCAACGTGACATTACAAATCTATTGGGACTCCTGGCGTCGAGAAATTGAACCTACCACAATAATAATACTGTAGGAAGAGATGATGATAATGCTAATGGAAATAAAAATGCTGAGATAATTATTTTTTAGACAGTAACACTTAGTCTCGCTCTAGAAGTGGTCAAAGGTGAACGCATTTGAGACAATTTATCTAGGTGGTTGTTTGTTTAAAAGTAATTCAAGGAGATTACGAAATATTTCTTGTTTTTGTACTTGACATAACTGTATATAACATGAGCTCCTCAATTAGAGATCACCTCTTTATCTGCTGAGATTTTCAGTTTATTAGTAACTTTAACAGTTTGCCAGTTTTAGCAGTTTAACATTGACACGTGAGGCATTCTTTGAACGGCAAACTAATTGGTGCAAAAAATACTAGTTTTATTACGCAATTCCACAGTATTCACTTGTCATACATTATATCCACCTTTAATATAACCTTAACAATATATCTTTTATCGCAAACTACTGAATTTGGTGCAAATTAACACATTCATTATGTAATCTAGCCTTCGCTCAAAGTAGAGTATATCTACTGTATAAATGTGCCTAGACGTCCATTAGATAACTTTCCCTATTTTAATATAAGTTTAACCATATATTTTTATCAGTAAACTATTTGGTGCAAAATATTACAACTACTATGCAATTGAGACTTCACCCAGAGAAGACGATCTTTCTTTCGATGTTGCTTCGTCAACTCTTTTAATGTTTTGATTTCCTTTACTGTTTGCCAACCCCCATAAAGGGTTGAGCAAACCTATCTGCATGTTGCACCACCATACCGTGACCACTGTATACGGTACTAGCACAAAGAGATATTCTGCTAACCTACAGCAGTAATGCAGTAGACCACAGCACCAGCACCTCACTGCACTACATTTAATTTTTCTGTAATATAATATATGACTCTCCGTCTGTAATTTAATATATTCTATGTCCTACTTAAATACAATTCAATACTGTATGTCTGTTATGTTGCTTGGTAAGTACCCTAACCCTGTAAATTGTTGTACATTTTAATTAAATTAGTTTTTACTATTATTTTATATATCAATAAACCGCTGAAGAAGCCCGCGAGGGTGAAATGGCCATACGGTGAATAACAAAGCCCTTTTTTTATTATTTATATCCACGCAGTGAAAGACCCTTCCCCTTCCGCAATTACTCGGTAAAAATCTATTGTCTTCCTAGTCGTGAAAACGGTTTTCAAAAATATTTGGAAGTTTTTGAGTTATAGCACCATTTTCAACCCTACTTTTGGCACTTTTTTGAAACGTTTTTTGAAAATTACATTTAATGAAATAGGATTTGTAACATCTCTATTTTAGATTTACACCGGTTTTTTGGTGTTTGCAATTAGATGGAATTATATAAATAAATTTATTAATTTCAAACTTGTTTTTTTTTCGGCGGTTGCCAAATTT
The DNA here is from genome assembly GCA_032718475.1 of Nemertoderma westbladi. Classification (NCBI taxonomy): domain Eukaryota; kingdom Metazoa; phylum Xenacoelomorpha; order Nemertodermatida; family Nemertodermatidae; genus Nemertoderma; species Nemertoderma westbladi. The sequence goes on along the minus strand of JAUCBJ010005052.1, from coordinate 14,546 downwards.
TGGTGCCAACACCAAAATTTGAAATATCTCAATTTTGTAAATTGTTTGTTTGAACCTGTTTTTTGCGCAATAGAGGTTTTTTGGGTTTCTGGTTACTATGGAATATATACGAGATGCACCAGGCGTTTCAAACTTGTATTTTTCGATGCTGTGTGCAAAATTTGGTGCCAACAAGAAATTTGGAAAATACATTCAATAGTTCAATTGCTTGTGACATATTTCTCTCGTTTTAGCGGTGTATGGCAGTTCTGAATTCATTGGAATAAATAATTATCTAACTAGACATCTCAAACGCATATGTTTCGAAAGTGGGTGCAAAATTTGGTGCTAGCACCAAATTTTGAAAACCATCAAATATTTCAATTGATTGTGTCACCTTGTTTGTTGCGTTATACGGGTTTGTGAGGGTTGTGAATTCAATGGAATAAGTAAAAATTGCATAAGAGTTTTCAAACTTATATTTTTCAGTACATGTATTTTACATTTTTATTTACATTTTACAGCACTGGACATCTCAAACTTGTACTATTTGACGATGGATACGAAATTTGGTGCTATCACCAAAATTTGCCATATTACGCCGAAAAATACGAGTAGCAATGATGTGGCAAATTATAAATGTATTCCATTATAATCAGCGCCTCAGAAAACCTGAATTTATAGCATCATATAATAAGTGAATTAAAAAATTTGTGTTCAAACTGAAAAGTGCTGGGTACTTGTATTTTTTCATTTTTTGGTTATGTAGAGGATTAAAATACGGTACCCATTTATAGTAATTAGATCATTTTAAATATTTTAAAATGGATTTTGCGCCCCAGAAAACCTGTATTGAAAAACAATTAACCGAAAATTGTTCCATTACTTGTAATATTGGTGCTGCAAAATAACAAAAATTCAGAGTATTTGTACAACATTTTATAACCCGGTACTAATTGGGTTAAACGTTTAGCTCACAATAGGCGTCACAGTTGTGACATTAATGTATGTATATCCCTACTACTACTACTATCGGCATGCTGCATTGCAGCTGCATTATATATATAACATATAAATTAATAATACTGTGTCGGCTTGTCGACAAAATTTCGCCGCCACAACTCCCTATCACCCACGACATTTGCTAGATCTCCGCATAGTTGTGAGGACCGGAGCTGACAGAATGCACACAGTCCATCGAGTGGCAAGTAAGAGGGCTTATTTGGAATTTTCATTTAGATCATTCGTATTGTTTGTCACCAAATATATATCCTAAATGTCTCAAAGGATGGTATATGCTTGAGCATGTGGATGACTTCTGTTACCTGGGATCATGGATCCGGAAGACAGGTGAGGACCTTCGAATACGTAAGGGAAAGGCATGGATCTTGAATAGGCTTTCCAGGATTTCGAAGTCACCGAGAATTAATCGGAAACTTAAGGTCCGATTATTTAAAGCAGCAGTAGTTCCAGTACTCCTCTATGGGAGTCCATGCTGGGCTCTAACTGCTGAGGACACCAAATCTCTGGATGGGACATTCACAAGAATGCTACGCCGGGTTCATTGTCTCAGGTACAATGCACACATCTCCAACCAGACACAATATAACATTGGAGGTGTCCCATTGGTTCCCCCAAGCTTGACACTAGAACAAAATCGCCTCCACTTTGCAGGACATTGCTTTCGCCGTGAGGACCAGCCACTGCATAATCTTGTACTTTGGCAGCCTCATGGAGTGAATAAGCATGGTGGACAGCCCATGACTTTCTTGAGACGCATCTTAAAGGACACTGGCCTTGAAGATGCGGATGATCTAGCAAATGCCATGGGTGATAGGGAGTTGTGACGGCGCAATTTTGTCGACAAGCCGGCACAGCATTCTTAAAAATGCAGCTGAAATGTAGCATGCCGATCCTAGTAGTATCCTAAATGTTACAATGAAGGAAATCATAGCTCTATCCGACATTGATTTAAGCGAAGATTATAAATCATCTAGTGAACACGATGAAGTTTTCATTTCAAGAAATAACTCTGGGAATATTCTTTGGAGGTTTATTAGGCATCGTCTAACTAATCTAATACTGTTGGTCATTCAAATTTTCAGTGCAGGAATGTGTTTCTCACTACCAGCTGCATTCTTTACTACCAGGGCCGTCACTCGTGGCTTTGATGAATCCCTCATTGGCGTCCTGTTTGGTGTCTATGCTGGAATAAGGTGTCTTACTTACATTGTTTTAGGAAATCTTATCCCAATTATTGGGCTTAAGTTTGTATTAATATCGGGATATATATTGGCTGGCACTTGTATGGCTTTATTTGGCATATTGGATTGGGGCCCACCTGGTGTATATTATATTGTGCTTTGTTTCTGTTGTCGTGTCATTGAAGCTGTAACCCTAGGTGGTGGTAACTTGGCTTGCTACAGCTTGGCTGGCAGTTTATATAAGGTGAGTACCAAGAATAACAATTTCAAGTATGTGGGGTGTTAGTCACCCCAATACCCTGTTTTTGTTAGCGTAGTGTAATTGTGTAGTATTGTATTTGTAACTTGTATTGTATTTGATAATAACCTGCAAAGCTCTTAGGGGTAATCCTACTGTATAATGTATATGTATGTTGGAAAATGCCTATATACATTGTTTGGTGTACTTGTTATTGTTTTTACATAATATATACTATTACTACTACTAGGTCGAGCGAACTCGGACTGTGGAAAATAGATCCTTCCAGACTTCCTGATTCTCCATAGTTGTGGCTACGTTTTCTTTGTTTTGGTTGCCCGAAAAGTAGATCTGTTATAAACCTCATGTTTACTTCTCCAGCAGTGCCTACTGAATCTTAATCTGCATTCATGCGAAACGCTTTCACAGAGGGTGGTTGATACAGGTAGTATTGTACCAAAGCTTTTGTCATGTGTTATTGTCTCCAGCTGATGTTTAGGGCTGCCCATAGAAGTCTTGTGTAGCAACCATCAATTCGTTGTTCAAGTGATTTCTTCAGTGTCCAGGTCTCACCCCCATGTAAAAGTACACTTTCCGTTATGACTTGAAAGAACTTAGTCTTCAGATGCCTGGAGAGATCCGATTTCAAGATGGTATCCATTTTTGTTAGAGCTACCCATGCCTTTGCTTTCCTAACTTCTGTCTTTTTTGTTCTCTCTATCCAAGATCCAGGGTACTGGAAGTCATCAACCTTCCTTAGATGATTATAATCAATTATTCAATTCAATTGTTAAAGAATTCGGTCTTGGTAGCATTTATATGCAATCCAACCTCCTTAGTAGCCCTATCCACTTTATTTAGTAGAAGCTGTGCATCTTCTAGCATGGGCGTGTCATCCGTAAAGTCGGTGTCTGTGGACATACTATCGATTCCGGATATCTGCTACTTCTGCGTTCTTGTAGTGTGAATCCCAGATCTTCACCCTTTGTGGGCGTCCTATTTATACATATTGCATAAATAAATCTGTATATCTATCTACCTTTTACATTTTACATAATTTATATTTACACGAATATGTAGTAGTAATACTGCGAGAACCAGTAATATTATCATAAGGCAAGCTACAATAGGGTTTTCTCCCAAAACATGATGGAAGAGCAAGAAGGGCAACTTGCTTATGGTTGAGTGATTCAAGTACCAACCAGCTTCCACATTGATTGCACATTTATGAATAATCGCCTTCACTTTTAACAGAAAACAAATACTTAGTCTTATATCTTTAGTGGTCACAAAACAATACTATAATTCATATATTATTCCTATACTTTTCGATCCAACTCCCTCTAGCAGCAGAATATGATATAAGCTTGCAAAACTATTCACTTTGCTGACACTGCAACACTTAAAAAACATAACTACTGTACATACATACGACGATATGTAGGCCTACAAGTACACTAGGTAACTGGTGAACAGTATTGCAGAATACTGAATTACATGTTTTGAGTGGTATCCAGACATTTTGAGTGTTTTCCCCAGACTTTTGACTTGCTGGCGATATGCTGAGCCAAAACTTAGCAGAATTACTTTTAGGACTGCGATCTACTGTATACATTGTTTGTAGCCATTTTTGACTGTGGTCCACCGTTTTTTGACTATGGTTGAGTGTTGTCACCATTTTTAGGTGTTATCACAAATTACACCTATCCGTTTTCAGTGGAATTAGCAATTGACAGTGGCAGTTTGCCAATGTGTTATATTACAAGTAGCTCAAAATTAATATATATATCTTGTTTCCCACAGAAAGAAAAAATATTTGTGTTGTCAATTATTCACAGTGCTTTCTTTGGAGGAACCATGTGCGGACCTGCCCTGGGAGGAATTCTATACCAGTACACCAACTTTGTTACTCCGTTTGTAATCCTTGGAGGAACTGAAGTAGTTATCGCATTAATAAACATATTTTCTCTCCCTAACATCAAACCCAGCAAAATTGTCACCACAAAGACCATATTTGATTTACTCAAAGACAGGGTATGTTTATCTGCAGTCGCCATGTTGTTTGTGATGGCTATGGCTATGGGCTTCTATGAAACAACATTCGCTATTCATCTTGTGGATGTATATGATTTGTCTCCGGCTGAAGTTGGATCAATGTTTCTTATAGCTCCACTTATAAACGTTTCATCAGCATTGGCATGGGGTGCATTTCTGGCCAGATATCAATCAATCAACACGTTAACAGCGATGATATTTGCGCAATTCGTTGGTATAGTAGGATTGTTACTGATGGGGCCATCACCTTTATTGAACTTACCACAACATATTAGCATTGTGATAATTGGGACAACTTTATTAGGATTTGGAATGTCATTGGCGACACCTTATATAGAAACGCTGCTTAAAATATACAAATACCGCCTTCAATGGCCACAAACTATCGGTAACCACACAGTTGTGATGTCCCTTGTGAACAGCCCAGGGGCTTGTGGTCTGTTTATTGGTCCATTAGTTGCCGGGCCATTGGCTCAATATATTAAGTTCCCTTTAGCTGCTACAGTTTTCTGTGGATTCAACATTATTGTGATAATCCCGGCTATTATATTGCTTGTTTATTATAAATACCACGGGAGGGAAATATTTGCTCCACTTACGAATGTTGAAAATGCTGAGAAACAAATTGTGGAAGATGAAACTGAGCCTCTACTTAGTGGGTTGATTGATAAAAAAGAAACATAAATTTTACTCAATTCTAATAGATAATAGAAGTTTATATAACTGAACCTACCTCGGTTTTTAGAATTAGTGAACATGAATCTTGACAAAGATATCTTGCTGTATTTGATAAACTATGCTACCCTGTCGCTTTCTAGCAAACAACTTCTTTGCTATGAAGACGAAACTTGCAGGATTTACCATTACCTTATAGTATTATTTACTACTATTTACTATCTTTTTTTTTTAACTCTTTAAGTCTCATTTATTCACATAGATAATAAAACGTTAATGTTAATCAATACCCAGCCGACGTTACTAGGCAACCAATGTAAGAGGGAAATTTAAAATGAAATCCTTTGCCCGCCCCCAACACAGAAACAGTCTCTATGGTGTATGGAGCATACTACTGTATTTACCCCACCCTACCGAACTGCGCCAGACTATTTACTATATAGACATAGACTATTTACTATCTACTACCTCTAGTACTATATATTATTTACTTTATAAAATTTTTGATTTTATGGTTATGATACAGTGCTCAGGACAGGGATACAGTACTCTGAGGCATGTTGTAAATCCTAATGTGATGGAATATTTTATGAAACTCATTCGAATAGGCATTTTGGAACATAAACTCACTAATCAACATGGTGCAATGTGTGTGCTAGAATGTGTTACATGCATGATAATGGTGAATAAGTTTATATGGGGTGGGGTATCTTGAGGGTTGATTGTAGATGCATACCCTGCCTGAGATCCAAGCAGTTTGTAAAGGCTTTTGCGGATCTAGCTAGTCATTTTCCCGCAAAGTACTCTGTAGGTGTTTTAGCGGACATAAAAAGCCGTTTTCTTACTGTGTAGGTGTTTTAGTGGACATAAAAAGCCATTTTTCTGTATGTGTACTTTAGCGGACATAACAAGCCATTTTATGCCGCAATACGCCAAAATACTCTTAATACAGTGTAGTTCAGATGACGACATCTATCAGCTGATATGTCGATGTGGAGCTTTTTGGCTTTCTTTGTTCGGCCCACTCGACCAATCAGAGCGATTTTCATTTTATCTTGTACAGAAGCCTACGGAAGATCGCGCAATGCATTATGGTCTTTGTTTACCTTTTTTCCTGAGCCCAGAACATCGGCTTTGGAATTATTCTGAGTTTCAGACTTTAGCCAAACATTAGAACGGCTTTGATTATAGAAACGTATAACTGTTATCATACAAATCGCATAACATATCACAGTACATCATGTCATACTATACATACCTTTCACCGCATTATTTTACTGCTATTTACTGTCGGTTATTAATTGTTATCAGTTGATGGATATGTTGTTATATTTGGAGAATATCGATAAATAATCATAAACCCCAATCTTCTTGATATACTGAAGGTTAGAGAGACCGGTTACCTGTAGCAATTGCGACTTACATTATAGTGGTTTTGGAGTGAATTGAATGCTATTTCATAGACCCAACATGTGTCAGTTGCTGTTCTCCTTATATATGACTAAAATTAGTGAAGATCGGCAGATCAGTGTGCAGCGGTGTGCGGTAGTGTGCATGAATGTGATAGATAACAAAGCATTTCCTAAAGAATGCGCTTTATACGAAAATCAATAGCCATCCCGTTGTGTTTAGTGTAAGTCATAACTCTGTTTACATACTTAGAGCGCCACGTCCTAAAGGAACTGTTAATATTTCCCGAAAGTAAATAATATTTGTCAGAGATATATTAACGATCAATCGAATAGTACAGTAAGTCTACACCGCAATAAGGTCAGAGCATCCGAATCCAGTCTCCCATAACCGTGGGTGAATGGTCGCGCATAGGCTGGCTTCGGCTAATGTAACTTTATGTGTATCAAATACTTGTTATAGGCTAAAGTCGATTTATAACCTAGAAGACACCTAAAATTGGCAGGTTAAACTGCTAAAGGTCTAAAAGCGCGAACAATAACAGTTATTCTTTCTTTATTGCAACGTAGGCAATAAAGGCAAAAGTACCGGTCGACCGGTAACCAGTAGGCCTAACTACCTAACCACCCGAACCGGTACTTACAGCAGTACAGGTACATCAGTATTATTCGATTTTGATAATTATATACCGGTAGGTCTTGATATTTAATCAGGGACTGCAGCCCTGGTTTTTTATTGGGATTTTACTTATTTCTGTCAGTTTTATTTATCTGTAAGTTAATATTGAGCAGAAGGCATGTAAGCCTGCTCAGATTGTACAGATAATTTGTAGGCTGGATTGTTGTCTGACTGTTGTTAAGTCTGAAGAGATTGCAGTGTGTGTAGAGTGTATGTCCGATAAAGTACTAGTTAGGAACGTGGGGGCATCCAGTGCTGTAAGGTAAATCCCCCCCCCCCCCCCCCCCCCGAAAGAATAAGTCGTACTACTCGGTTAGAACGCATACTAACTAACCATTTCGGAGTCTGCATATACTGTAGTTTATTTAGGCTTGATAGTAGTCTGTCAGCATTTGGTTTGTATTTTGTTTGTGTAGTCTGTACGGGTAGCGTAATATTTATTATTCAGATTATATGTGATTATTCGCAACATTCACAACCCCAAGTTTATTCCTACAGTAATTGTGCTTGTTATACATACCGTTATAGTTAAATTAACCCCGGTACTACATCAGGGCTGTTTGGCGTAGGTAAAGACTGGTGATTTTATGCTCTGGTCACTACGGCAGGTACCGTGGTTCTTTTAGCTGTACAAGTATTTTTAACTGCTGGTTATTTGTTGTATAAGTACTTGTACCTAATTTAGGGTTTAGTGTACAGTGCTTTCCGAGGGTAATTAGTGTGTAGGCAGTATATTTGTGTTGTAAAGTGGTTAATAGGCACGTTAGCTATGGTTGGCTGCGGTAATTAACTTCTAGGTAGGAACACTCCGGGTACATAACGTAGTACTTATAGAGCTGTAAAGCTAGAGACTATAAATCGTCAGGCGGTGGTATTTTCCTATCTAGACAATACAATATATTTACTACTGCTTTATTATTTTCAAATACCGTAGTATCTTGTCCGTTTGTAATAACCAGATATTCTAACTCCTTGTTAGGCTGGTTTGTAGATTCCCTGTAAAATTAACCCTAAAAATTCGTACGTGTAATTTTTGTGTTTATTTAGAGATTGTAATCTCACCCCTTAATTGTACGTAATTTGTAGTAATAAGTAACTTAGTAAATTAGAATTATTTGTTTTAGTGTGCAACAAGTAGCACTTCACTGAGAGCGTACAGCTTCTGTGTAGTGACTCCTTACCAGAAATAATAACATTTATTTCAAATATTGACAAAACCCATTACAGGGTATATATAGATATATATATTATAAATCAACTCAAACCGATTTATAAAATAGTAGGCCTGTCATACAACAATTAGGTCTTAATATCAATTGGACTACTGCTTAAATAACGGTAATAAAGTAAAGTAAAGTAACTAAGTAACCCTAAAAATTCAGAAATTCAATTATTCTAAAATAATTGACGTACCGGTATTTACGATAGGTTTATTATATTTATTTCTATAAATTTAAGCTGAAAATATATACCGGTATTCTGTAATTAATTCTAGTCTATAATTATACTTATATATACACTATAAGTGTAAGCTGTATACCGGTATTCACGTTAGGCTTATTATATATCTATATATTTGCGCTGAAATTATATACCGGTATTCTGTGACAAACCCTAATATTCGATCCGTAATAATACTTATATACTATAAGTGTATACCGGTATTCTAATATATTGTATATATATCACGTTACATAGAGTAACGATATCGGTAATTAATTACTAGGCTAACAGTTGATACTGAATTACTAGACTTGCTTTAACTGTAATTATAGCAGTAGGCATACAACTGTACAAACAAACATGTCTGACCTAAATCAAAACCTGTCAGACAGTCTCCTAGATACAACCATCTGTGACCCAGATAGGAGTGCGGAACGTTTGAGACCGAAGTTCAACTCCCCTCCTACTGTAAGAAAGGTCATCCCTCCAGTAGTAGTATCAGACCCTAGGCTAGTCAAACACCGTAGGTCTATCATAGGCACTCGGGCTCAAGTCAAGCGAGACCAAGAAGCAGCTGTTAAACAGCAGCAACACCCGAGCCGAGAACTTATTTCTCAGCGGCCCGATAGCTCCAGTAGTTCAAATACTGTAGAGCTGACACCCGAGCGTGGAGCAAAGATGGCAGATGCGGTTTATTCGGATCCCCTTCTCATTCTTCCTGCAGCCGTACTCACTAGGGTATTGATTGCGGTGGAGGAACACCAAATCGATTGGGTGAGAAGTAAGCGATCGACCAAGGACAGTTATGCGGGATACACAAGGGAGGAACTGAAGTCTATTGTCGAGACGCAATGTAACTTCCCCAGACCCGGACTCCCGTTTAACTTATCGGAAGCTGCCTGGGAGGACTTATACAGGATGGGAGTGACAAAAGACACTAGTGATCCAGCTGTGTGGAAGAGGTCGGCAGCAGGATATGTACAGGGATTCTTCAGCTCTTTGGAGAGATTAGAGGAACAACTGTTTCAACAACCCCAAGGACCTCAAGAGCAGGGAGAGCTGCTTTATCAAGTTAGAGAAAGAATTCTAAGAATCAGACTAATCCTATCAGCCTTTGAGGAAGCTTCGAAAAGAAGACAAGACACGTCGTTGCAAGTTGCCGTAAAGTCTTGGTTCCAGCGGGTGGGTCTCAAGGTTCAAGGAACGGCCCAGTGGAAATTTCAGCTGGCTGAGCGCTCAACCCATGGAGAATCAACAGACGCTACCTTTTCTCAAGTGGAAAGCGAAGCGACAGCAGAGAAACCGCAGAAGAAGGACGCTATTGATATCTATCTGTCAGACTATCAACGATTTCTAGGTGATGAAGAGTTGAGGAGAAGGCTGGCTGGACTTAGTCCTAATAGTGAGGAAGCCAAGTTTGTGCTGGACGCAATAGATGCGGAAATGTTAGCTGCGAACCAAGCTAAATTTGATGAAAGTAGCCGCATCGCTAGGGTTCAAGAAGAACAAGTAAAGAAAAAACGTATAGAAGACAGAAAGACAGCAGCGGCGGCAGCGGCAGAGGCAGAAGCGGAAAGAAAAGCGGCAGAAGTGGAAAGAAAAGCGGCAGTGGCAGCGGCAGAAGTGGAAAGAAAAGTGGCAGCGGCAGAAGTAGAAAGAAAAGCGGCAGTGGCAGCGGCAGAAGCGGAAAGAAAAGCGGCAGAAGCGGAAAGAAAGATAGCAGTGGCAGAAGCAGAACGGAGGGCGTCTGAAGAGACCACCCAACTAGAGTTGGAAAATCTTCAAGAGAAGCAAGACTTAGATAAACAGAGAACAGCTAGTCAGTGGCAGATGATAAGTCGATCTACTCCCAAAAGACAGGGATTTACATCATCTGATGAAGGCGATACAACAGATCCTGAAGGCGGAGGAAATAGATCTCGTTCCAGTAGGCGTAGAAGAACGCCCCACCGTCAGAAATTGCCTAATTTGCCCCCAGCTGTGAGAAGGCAACTAGCTAGCACAGACTTAGGTAGTGCAGAACCCACAGACCAAATTATTAGAGTAGAAAGACTCCCTACTATAGTGGATGAACCTGAAATAATTAGGCCTGTTCTCGAAGCCACTCCCTCTGTAATAGAGACCACTGTACTTCCAGAACCGAACTCTAAATTCCCTTTGCACAGTACTAAACTACCTGTATCCGGTGGGACAGTTCCTCAGTCAACTCCGGTCCTGGACGCCGAGCGAGACATTAACAATTTGTCGCCCGTCGTCCCTCGTCTACCCGCTACTATGTTGGCGGCTCCCGCTTCGGTGGTTGAGTGGGTGGATAAGCGACGGCGGGGGATGGATATTCTCCTCGGGCAGATGGAGGAGAATCAGGCTCGCTCCTCCCAACAGGTCCGAGAGTTTGAGGGGACTGTTCAACAGTTAAAGGGAACAGTAAGAGAAAGTAAGTTAGAATTACAGGAAGTGCAGCAGAGTATCGCGTTAGAACGCGATAAGTTAGTAAATCTACAAAAGGGTATACCAACACCCCCTGTAACAATGTGTCAACCTGTTAGGTCTGAAGTATTTCATGCGCAAGGTGTGGAGCCTACACGCATATATACTGCTAGTGAAGTAGAAACTCCTATAGTAAACCCTATTAAGGGTAATTATAAACCTGTTGACAATGATATTCCATATAGACCTGATAATAATCCGAGAAATTTATATACCGATAACTCGATATTAAATAATACGATGGCCCAAGAAAGTTTTACGCGTCAAATGGCTAGAACCGAAGCCCGTCAAGCGGTAAAGGTGGGAGAGATCGTCAAGTTCAATGGAGATGAGATGAAATGGTTACCTTTTAATGAATATTACAAAGATAACATACAGAACTCTGTACTATCTAATGGAGAGAAACTTAGATTCCTCATCGAGTGTTTGGAAGGACCTCCCAAGTTAATGGCGTTAAAGTTTATTGGACATCCAGATGGATTAAGACAAGTTTGGAATTCACTAAACATCAGGTATGGTAATAGGAATAACATAGCTAGGTATTTGTATGCAAAATTGGTAGCGCCCCGAAAGTTCATTAGCAGCGGGATTATAGAGTTTTCCGATGAGATTCAGGAGATCTGTAGACAATTAGATTGGCTAGGTAAGTCTCATGAATATCAGAGTTATATGGTTATTGGAGCCGTAGCATCTACTTTACCAAAGGGTGGAGTAGGTACACGCTGGGACAAGAAAGTGTTATATATGATGGAACAACAACGACGAGACCCTACCATGGCTGATCTCATGTCATTCTTAGATTGAGAGGTAAAATTACAGCTCCTAAAGCAGTCCAGAGAGAAGACACCGGAAAATAAGGTAAGTGAGAAACCCGTTTCTGGGAGAAAGGTAACACCAGTGTGTTATACAGACGACGGCGAAAGCCAGGTTTCTCAAGAGGAGGACAGCGGGAAAGACACTGAAAGATCTTACTATGTCAACAAAGCGCCTAAAGACGTAAGTAAATTTAAGTCTCGAACCAATGACAGGAGAGAACAGGTAAGAAAAACTCCTCCTACGTCTCCTAAGAGAATTCATGGAAGAAAGCCAGAGGAAAGAACGAGTGTGCACAACATTACCCAAGGTAAGGTAAGTAACATCAAACCAAAATGTGTGCTGTGCGACGGGCCCCACCGTTTAAGTGTGTGTGATGAATTCCTAAAGAAATCCCTAATAGATAGACGTGAAGTCATGTGGAATAAGCAGTTGTGTTATAATTGCCTCAGACAAGGACACCAACGGCGAACCTGTTACTCCGACGCAAGGTGTGCTAAGTGCGGCGCAAAACATCATATCTTGTTGCACACTGAATTCGAAAGAAACAGCCCGAGTTAGGTAAGTGAGTCCGAACTACATGTCCAATTCAGTGATGTGAACGACACGGACCAAAGTTCTGAGATGGAAGGATTCTATACGGATGAATTCTCCGACGAAAACGAATCATGTTACCTAATAAATACCGCAGTGTATCGAGCACTTACGTATGAGAAGGAAACCGACAGTGAGCTCCCCCTAACTACTCCTGACCGACAACCATCTTGGAAAGCACCAACTTCCAACGTAGGAATCCGAGAATTTCCCGTAGTGCAGTTGAGAGTCCACGGGTCAGAAAAGAGCTATATAGTGAATGCCCTCCTTGACTCCGGCAGCACAGGAACATTCATCGACAAAGAACTAGCCGAAGACATCTTTGCTGGACAACCCAAGTTCCGAACTAAGTTGAACCTTTCAGGAATTATGCAGGTTTGGAAATCTACAGTAACTACAGATTACTATGTAGGCGCGTTGTCCACCCCCCAGGATGAACTAGGAGAACACAGCATAAGGTCAGTAAAAATGGTGGCGATAAAGAACTTCGCTACCAGCCAAGTGGAACCTTATAACTGGGATGAGGACGATTTCACCCAACAGCATGAGATACCTAGATTCAACACAGATTACCCTGGAGTGCAAATACTCATCGGCCAAAATGCGCATGAGGCGCTTGAGACATTGGAGAAATGGCCTGCTCAACCGCAACCATTACAAACCTATGCGGGAAGAACTAGAGTAGGTTGGTACTTTACTGGACCTTCCCGTAGAACTCTCATGGAAAGGCTACCCAAAGAACGAGTCTACCAGGTGAGTGAATGGGAAGATGAGATCAGTGAGGGAGACGACCCACCTGAGGGAACACCATACTCCTCAGATAATGACAATATCCACCAACTATTCGACGAGGAGAATACCATCGACCTCCTTACGGAAAATGAAACTTGGCGAAACCAAGTGAACCTATGTCACCTCATTCATCCAGCGGGACAAGTCGATTACAACGACGAACTGAATGAAGTGATAGATCGCTACAACGCGAAGACTTGTGATGAACACGCCGTACGATTCTTTACTCAAGAGGCTGTAGAGCCCAATTCCTATGATAAGGCCCTATCGGTAGAAGAAGAAAGAGCCAAGCAGATACAGGAAACAACTACACGTTTTCTTAAAGATCAAGGTAGATATGAGATTGGTCTGCCTTTCCGACGGCGAGAACCCAATTTTATAAACAACCGACCCTTGGCGGAGAAGAGAATTGCGCAACTACATCGACGCCTTACGGCAAATGCTGCAGCTAAGGAGATGTACAAGACCCAGCTGAAGAAATTCATTGACAAGGGATATGCGGAGCGAGGACCGGAAGGAACACCCATAACTGAGAGAACGTACTATTTAACACATCATTACGTTCCCAAACCCGGTAAACCCAACGAAGTCCGGGTAGTATTTGACGGCTCCGCCCTCTACATGGGCCAATCCCTTAACTCCGAGTTGTTGCCGGGAGCCAACTTACTCCAATCCTTGTTGGGAGTACTCTTAAGATTACGACAATATTCAATCGCTTTCGCCTCCGATATAGAAGGCATGTTCTTACAAGTTAAGGCGCTGGATAGAGATCGAGACAGCCTACGATTTCTGTGGTGGCCTGAAGGAGACCTCAACCAGAAACCGGTGGAGTACTGGATGACCATCCAGGCTTTTGGGATCATCTCGAGCCCTTCAAACGCCTGCTCAGTAGTGCGCACCACTGCTGATGACAACCTGGACGCCTTCTCCAAAGAGGTTATCGACAACATCAAACGGGATATATACATGGACGACAATTTAAAGTCCCTCCCATCGGTGGAAGAAGCCATTGATGTCGCCAAAGGAACGGTAGAGTGCTTGAAAAAAGGTGGATTTCGATTAACTAAATTCACCAGCAACTCCCGCGAATTTCTGTAATCGATCCCAGTAGAAGACCGAGGAGTTAAAGATCTAGACCTTATCAAGGACGATCTTCCAGAAACCAAGACGCTTGGTTT